>VVHJ01052417.1:0-17411 GCA_015107715.1 Tylochromis polylepis
TTGGCAGAAGATAAGCTTCTGGTATGATTATTATTACTGCAACCCCCAGTGTGATTTAACACAATATTATGTACAGCCACACATTTGCTCCACAATCTAAAACTTCAGTTACTCGTTTTGCTTTTGGGTCTCTTCTTTCAGGGATCTGATAATGAGAAACAAAGTGTAATTAAATTCTGTTGACTGTTGCTTGTTAAGATAATTGCAAATGAAAATCTTTAAAAAAAAATTCAAGCACAAGAAGTTCATCTGAGTAATATTAGCTGAAAATCAAGAGAATATCTTGTGATAATTAATTTGATTGATTATACTGTATATGCAACTGGGTTAAAAAAAACAGTTTACGCTGACCTTTTGTGATCTGTGTAGTCAGAAGTATATTTTCAACATGCTTTGGGGCGCTACATCTCGTTAAAGATCCTCTACACAGGTGTCCAAAAATAGGTTCTTTCAACAGCTAAGCCTCTGCCTTCCTTGAAAAAATTCTGAATAAATGAAGATATAAATAGTGTTCATTTAAAAAGTTTAACTGCTACACAAAGGTCCCTCCTACAGCACTGAAATATTTGGAATTGTCCTCATGACACTGGTGTAAGTTGCCTTTTGGGCCAGAAATGACTTCCAGACCAGTTAGGCAGTAAGAAATGCTCAGAGGAACGCCTCTTACACTCAAATTTTAAGTGAGCAGAGAATAACTTTCCACTTTCAGCAGAAGAATTTACAAACAGTCTTGTAGTGTCAGACTCTGCACATACACAGTAAAAGCTAAAAAAGTAACAATGACAAAAAGAGTTTAGTTGATTGGACAAATAAGCTTCTCAAAATGGGGCCTTTTTTTTTCCTTAAGCCCCTACACAAATATCCACTTCTTTCTACATTGTCACTTAAAGCCATGAAAACCATTGCATTTCAAAATTTAGAGTCACTTTGTTTATTTTCTGTTTGCTGGGTTACATGCGTACATCCTGTCAGCCATCATGTAAACTTTAACCCCCGCCCTGTATCCGATGGCGCCAGGGCTAACATTGCTTCACTGTTAAAGGGAAGTTGTGAGGACATTGATGGCTTGGCCTAGCATCCTGGTGTCACTTTCCCAGCCTGTTTGTGGAGCCCGCCAATCCCCTCATTCTCCCCAGCTGACCTGAATGCATCACTCAGTATCACACACATGCGAGGAGCCTGATTTTCCAGCCAGCAACAAATGTTTTCCTACCGTTACCGTTGCATTATTATTGTACACTGCCTTCGCCTTGTGACTTGGCTCATATTGAGGCTCTGTTGGTTAGATTTTTTTTTGTTTTTTTGTATCTTTAGCCTTTTTTTGTCTGAGTCTTTGGGCCAAGACTCTACTTTATTTAACAGGATGCTGATGCACACCCATCCCATCTAAAAGTTTGCCTGTGGTATAACATTTGAGAACAGACTTGACATAAACCATTTCTAAACACTGGTTTCATTTCACCAATCTTTAATTACATCGTTTAGTAGCAACTGAGGTACAGAGCTGAAGCAAAGCACCATGTTAGCAAAGCGTATAATAGTGAGGGATACCACAGCCAGAGGACAGTGGTTCACTAAGAGGGAAAAATATCATACACAAACAAATATGGAAAGGAACACTGAAGTGTACAAACGTCTAAGAATGATTTTGATTGATTTCTAGTTGCTAGTAGTTGTTAATTTTCATGTGATTGTTCTAATTATGAGTAAGATTTGGCAAAATATGTATTTAAGGTTGAATTTAAATATTGGGTTATTTCATTACATACACAGTACCATAAACGACACAATAACTAGCACATCAAAAATCATGCTAAAATAAGCAAGGTATTTAAAAATGAGCTCTCACTGTAAGACAGATTAAACAAGTCATTGCCTACATTTTAAAATTGATGACACGATAATATGGGATTGTGTGATTTTTTTGTTTTGTTTTGTTTTGTTTTGTTTTTAAATGGCACCCTCACAGCTTTTCTTCTCAGGCCTGAAATCTCTCCAGTTCGGCTGCTCTGTTCCAGATTTCCCTCTTTAGTTCAGTAGGGACGTGTTTAGACATTTTATTTCCTTTAGGCTAAAAGCAAAAATCGTGCAGTGGTTTGTGACATTTAAGTGAAAATTTTGTTGTCATTTTGAAAATATGTTCTGCCCTCAAGACTACCTGATATAAAGACCACAGCTCACAGTCCCTACCCCAGTATTACCATTTGTGTGCTTAACGATTCATTACTGGCTTTGTTTTCAATTTAATTTCCGTAGGAGTATTGTGTTTATTTCTCAGTGTCCTTCTTGTTCAACATATATCAGCTTAAGTCTCAAGAAGCCAACCACAGCCAGTCAATTAATTGTAGGTATACAAACCACTGGGTTGCATTCCAGTTGCTCAGTGTTTCAGTGTATTATTGTGCCATGAAGAGTATCATTGTAGCCCAGAGCAATGGGCAAGCCTTCCTCCAGCTCAGTGACAAAAGCAGCTGTGAGGTCATGGTCGAGGCCAGGACTATCAGAGCTATTAGTCCAGCACAGAACGACCATAACAACAAGCCCTGTCAAATAATGGTGTCAACAGTGGGATTGTGTAGCTTCATTTGTGGACAGAATGTCCACAGTTTAATGGTGATGTGTCACTTTCTATTGACTCAGCAGGTCGGATTTTACCCCCTTCTCTCTCTTTCTGAGCTCGCTGTGCTGTAAATATTTCTATATGGCATACGTTGATTTAAAAATTTTGCTTTTCTCAAACTTCAAGATGTCAGAAAGGTCAGTTGTCTAGGATAGTTGGCCTAGAGACATAGATGTGGGAGGTTGTCATGATAACTCATGTTTCACTGAAGCTTTTCTTGCCTCCCACTGAGACCTGTATTGTATAAGCCTGATCAGAAATCCCCAGAGTTGTTTTTTTCTTCTTCTTCTTCTTCTTTATTAAGTTTGGCTGCAGTGCAGTCATCAATATTTAGAAGTTGGCATAATGCTAAAAGTCTGAGAGTCAGTTGATGGGCAGTTGTGTAGGATTTATTGTCCTTGAGCTGAACTTATTATAAATTTACTTTCATATTGTTTTGCAGTGATTTGGTGTTTGCCGTTTTGATGGGCAGACACCACGGAAGCTGTGAAAACCATTTATCTTATTAAATGCGGCTTTTTTTTTCACGAACACATTTCATAGTTTTGAGCAAAAAGATCTGAGCTTTCAGTGGTTTCAGTGGTAGCCGCACTGTTGTGAACACTGTTGTGAGTCTTTCCATGGTTCCGGATGCCGGTTGCCTTCTGAACTGTCAGAATATCCGTTAATATTGAGCCCCCTCTGCCTTGCCTTACCCTCTGAGTTTCAGCACTCCCTTTACCTGACTTACTGAATAAAATGATTTCTTTGCTCGTCTCTCCTTCTCTAGTCAGAATATTGCTTTCCCCCCTCTGCCACGCCACATCCTCCTTCCTTGCTCCTAACAGTAAACGTTAAGATCCAGGAGTGGATCAATGGCTGTTATCCTTTGATGTGCCAGGACGCATTACGAGCAGTGAGTTCTAATTGGAGCAGAAAGCAAAGGATCAATGTTGGCTGTAATTGCCTGACACAGGGATGGGTGTGAGACTTTATTATCATTAATATTTAGACATGATGTGGGAGGACCCAGCCGAGGCTAAATGTACAACAGTGGTGCAAACCTTTGATCTCAGGAGATAAGCAGATCGATTGAGGGTTGGTGAAGAGTGGCTAAAGGAAGAGAGGTCGTGGAAGTGGGGCTAGCAGGATGCACGAGTTATCGTGACCCACACCCTGGATTCTATCAGATTTCTTGGAAGTTTCCCTTGGCTCGGAAAAGGCCACGCTAGGCCTCAGTCCAGAGTGGGTGCCATTAGGCATTCATTAAAACTGCAGTTACTGAAAGAGCAAAAACTCTATGGTTTAGTTTCCTCTGTTAATTCCACTAGTTTAGTTTTGGATTTAGTTTTAATAGTGAGAAGAAGCAAAGATGACGAGATAATAGTCTTTGTTTTGTTGACAGAGTCCATTGTCAGGGAGATGTAACAAAATATGATGGAGGAGGAGGCCCTGTGGGGCTCAGGGCTGCTACCTCGGTGTCAGCAAACACGGCATGATGTTACTTAATCTTATGGGTAGAGAAGGGGTCTACTTTGTGTGATGGAACACACCCAGCCTTACAGCATGACTACAGGGGGCCGGGGCTGTCCCCTGTGGGACACGGAGGAGGCTAAGACCATGCTGAAACCATGAAGCAGTGATTTATACTCTAAGGGCTGTCTCTTCTGTTTTTCACCTGGTTCCCCAAGGACTGATACCTTAATCATTGTACTTAGTGAGACAAAGAAGGGTAACGGGTTGCACGAGTGTGTTAGTTTTCATGTCTGTGACCTGCTGCCTGATATTGGACAGGTGAGTGGGAAACTGATCAGGATCCAGGTCAGCTGGGATAATGATCCTAGAAAGAGATTAAATCAGAGAGTGATGTGTTATAAAATGACAGAGAGCAAAAACAATAACATTTTCCTTTGTAGGAGGAATTTAAAAAGACATAAACAGGTGTAAGATATTTATTTTTATTTAAATGTTTTTTCTATTATTATTTATTTTATAAATATATCAAAACATATCCGCTTTGCACTGTGATCATATTTGTTGAGGGTTTGAAATTAGACCACCGTAGATCGTAGATCCCATTAATTGCCTAGTCCACTGCTGCGCCCCCTTAATAAAATTATTCTATTAATTATTTAATTAATAATGTGTTTTGAATCTAATGTATAGCTGTAAAATTATAAGTATTATAGAGATGCTGACTAATGCTCATTCTCTATGCATTTCCTCATTCTTAAAAAGAACAAGAGGTGATGTTGGGGTTTTGTGTTCAGTGTTGGTTCTTTGTCTCTGCATTCATGCTTTCTATGCTTGTGTGCATCCCTAACAGTACATCGTGCAGACACTAGCGCCATTGTAGAAAACCCCTTGTGCAACAAATGGCCCATTATGTAACTTTTTGATCATTATTCCAGCTTCAGCAGTGTTATCGCAAAGAAATGTGACTGCTGTGTTCGTTCTGCAAATGTGTGCAAAGCATGAATTGTCCAGAGGCATAAAATAGTAACCAAAAGTCTGACTGAGAATTTATATTATTTTAAATCATACATGAAAATCTGTAAACAAGCCAGCTTTTTGTGCTTTTACCCTCAAATCTTGGTGATTTCTGTGGTTCACATTTTCAACATTTCTGTTTTGCCACTTGTAACAGGGTCTCCGTTATGGCAGTTAATGTTAAAAGTTAGCTCAGTGTGTTTTCCTGTGTGTGCATTTCTGTTGAGCATTTGTCTGTGTGCGCGTGTGACTATGTGCAAGTGGATGAGAGAGCGAGATAAGAAGGAGATGAAGAGTCGTTCAGAAGAGCTTTCTCACTCAGAGGCGTCCCCATCTGTTCATCTGGGCCTAATTGTTCCTGGGTGCGAAGACACACACACACATTAAAAAAAAAAAAAAAAAAAGAGGGAAAGCAACTGTACTCGTCCCCCTGTCCCAGAGTTATTTCTGTAACATTAAAAGAGCGCCACCAGCATGCTCCAGATTATTGCCATGTAAATAATGGCACTTGGCTCGATTCCCCGCTAATGAATGTCATTTACTCTTTTAAACGAGGATTAATTATCGACAGAGGACCTTTCTCTCCCCTCCCACGGGGGAGCTCTTTGCAATTAGCTGCCAAAAGATGGCCGCTAATATTTATGTTTTTTAAATACATCTATATGTACGCACATGTGCATATGTTCCTGTGGCATGGTGAATAACCTCCTAATTAGCGGCCTGCTTAATTCTGTGAGAGACTGCTGAGAGAGACCACTGATGAGGAAGAGGTAAAGTGACCCATGTCAGCTTAATGTCCTTTTCTCAGTTGCGTATGTGGGTTTTTGTTGGACGCTGGTGCTGGACATTGTTGTGAAACTAGGGTAAAAGAAAGAGTTATGCTGCTTTGGAGCCAGCCTCCCGGTTGCAAAATAAGGCAGGGAAAACAAACACGGCCCTCAAATTAGATTTCCCAAAACATAGCATTCCCTCTCATTTTACACACCACAGTGGCCAGTGGACGAGAATAGACTAACCCGTGAAATCCGCTTCAGTTTCAGAATGGCACAGTCGCTGGAACACTTGATAAACGACGGCCCTCTGGATCTATCAAATAGTGCTGCGTTCTTCAAAATACCAGATTTGAATTCTTACCTAATTTGCCAGTTTTACAGACGTAGTGAAACTGCTCAGCTAATGTCAATGTGCTATCATGGCTGGGTATAGTTAAAAACTTTTTCCCCTTACTCTCTCTGTCTTTACCTCTTCTGTCAAATCCACCTCTTCATTCCTCACTCCTTCCCACCCATACGCTCCCGCACTTCTTTTTTCCCCTGTACACCAAGCTGCCTCACTGTGCGCGGGTAGCTAGAACGAATGCATGTAACTTAAATGAAGGAGAAGATGAGAATGATGGGTAGTTCTGTCAGCAGTGACACTGCATGAGGTGAAGACCCCCTTCTGAGCGGAGACATTAAAATGCTACAGAGCTAAAAGGGTTAAATTTATCATTTATTTACAGTGTTTGGTTTTATACTTCTTACTTGCGAATTGGGCTTTTTACCATCAGACCACATAAGCTTTGTTCAAGTGTTTGGGTCAAGGCAAACATTTTTGCCAATTTTTTTATATTGGCAAAAATCATAATAATATTTGCCAGCCTTGTCAGACTTCTTCTAGAATTCAGTCTCATAACTTTTCAGCCATTTTGGCAGTTATTTTAAAGCCCCTATCTAAATGAATGGGGAGAAAGCTGTAACTTTAATGTCAAAGGTCAGTGGGACCAAGAAAAAGTCCCTATCTGGAGTCACCAGTACAGTTTAAACAAAAAAAACAGTTTAAGCATTTGGTGAACTTTTCCAGCCAGTTATATTTCATTCTCAGCTCAATATAGAAATCATCCAATCAGAGTACTGAACAAGCTTCATGCTAATTCATATTATGGACACAGTAAGCCTAAATAAAGTTTTTTAAAAAGTAACTTCATTTACATATTTACTGAGATAGCAAGTAGTTCTACTTGCCACCACACAGCTCAAATACTCCTGAACCCCAATTATGTGCATGTACAACATGATTGGCTAATATCTCTTTGTGCATGCCTAATACTCCAGGTAAGTGGACAGTTTCTTCATTTGGAGAAATGTCTCATCACTCATCCACGTGTCAGCTGACGGCAGGTTTCCCCTGCCTTATAAACTGTACAGTTGCATAACGACCAAAACTAGTGCCATTGCCTAACAACATCACTCGAATGAGTGATGAAACGCTTGTTCCACTGAAAACACCACATCCAGATGAACAGAATCAATCTCTGGAAGTGGTTAATGTGTTTCCTTACTCTCCTTACGCTCATAGATTCTGGATTTTTTTGAGTGCAGCGCCCCTTCCTCGTGTAAGTTATCTGGCTTTTCCTGATCCTGAACTTACACAGCTCAAAACAAACCTTGCAATTGCAACACATGCACTGCAGTGTTTTTCAGGAGTGGATCTATGCTCCACATTACTTAAAAATACTGCCTGTATGTCTAGTTTGTACAGAGGTCACGTCAAGGGTGCATGGTGTGCATAAGGAATTAAGGAAGTGAGACACAGTAACGGTCTAGAGGTTTATCATGTCAAGACTTGTCCATTGGATGTGATACAACCAGTATTAACTACTAACTGAGAGATGGTAAGACTTAAAAACATGCAATGGAAACCAGAGATGGCGGATGTTCGCCTTCAGAATAAAAGTTTTTGTGTCACTCTTTGGTGAGTGTTTGCAAACAAGTTGGTGTCTTCCATGCAAACTACAGGAAACGGCAGCAATCAGCAACCTCCTTTGTTGTGCTGGTAAACAGTTATGGAATTTCCCTAGTGACTGGGGGTTACCTGGGGGTCACTGAACTGTTTGCTTGAAGCCTTAATCACTTGACCCTACACTGTCACACATTCAGAATGGCAGACAAATTAACGTGGTTAGTGGTCACATGACTGCAAAACCAAAATAGAGAATTTTTAAAAGGAAAAACCCCATTTAGACGAAGTGCTCCCTAAGGCTGGACCAAAACTGTGTCTGAGACGCGACGTCAGAGGCACGCACCTGGTATATTTTAGGGGTAAGTCAGCACGAGGCCAGTCGAGGTGAGAGCTGCCACACTAAAGGGGGGTTTATGTGTCAGACTTGCCCACTGAGACAGGGGTTATGATAATGGATAACTGTGAGAAAGCTTTGGATGGATGGAGTCTAGCAGAGGTGGCGGTTACTATACCGTGGGCTATAGTCATCCCCCCATTCAGCTCCATGTTTTATAGCTAGATTCTGTTGCTGCTCTCTGGCTCACCTCTCAGTGTGAAATGAGCAAGTCTCGACTATCCTCCTCAGTCTGCCAGTCGAGCTCACAGTTACACACGAGCACTGCCAAGAATGGCGTTTCTGCCTGTGTCTAAACATGTGGAGGTGTATGATCTGCTGAGCGGGTCATTTGACATGTGTGCTCAGGGAAATGTTTGCGTGTACATTTAAGTGTGTGCTTATGAACTTTAAAATGGATGGGCTTTTGGTTCGTACATGTTTACTTTACAGTACAGTAACATTAGGAGAGAAAGCGCTCCTAAATAATGAAATTAAAAAGTACGACATTCTTGCATCGGCACTATTTTCCCACCTTCTTCTCTGTCGTTTCGTTGGCCCCTCTCTTCACTTTCTTTCTATCTTTCTGTCAGCAGCAGGGTGAGGGGCTTGCTCCAGGCTGCAGCAGGTTTAGCTGATTCTGAGGAGTGCGAGAATAATTTGGGATCTGCTCTGTTTCATCATCTGCTGCTGTCAGAAGTTTGTTTCTGAAGCAGGAGCCTGAACATTTGCTTCCTCGGATGATGTGTCACAAGTGGCACTTTGTTGAGCAGTTGTGTTTGTCTTTGGCAGGTTTTACATGGTGGAGCACGAGTGTGGATTGTACAGCGAGCAATCGTGCTTTCTGTTCAACATAAATCAGGGCTTTGTCAGCACTTGTGTTGTTGTTGTACAGTGTTTGATTTATATTTGCATTTATAAGTATGTACAGCTTCACCAAAGATAAACGCCTACATAAATTTGCCCTTTTATTTTTTGTTATAGGATATTCAGAAAGAACTGTGTTGTATGTAGCGCAACCAGATAGACTCAATATTGTTGCAGTGTTGTTCTCAATGTTGTCAAAATACAGACGTACAGGAAGCGTTATCAGGTGAGTCAGGCTTATGGAAGGTTAAATGAAGTATTTTACTTAGCATGCAGTAAAAATCAGTGGTATGATTTCACCTGCTAGTCATTCAGTAAATGTTCTATCCAGGTTTTCTTTGGATTTGAAACACATTTGGCATAAAACTGATTGTTGCTGCTGTGAGTTGAACAGGCTTTTATCCCGTGTACCTGTGTAGTTCAAAGGAGAATCTGTGGAAGAGGATGTTAAGCAGTCTGAAATGTTTTTAAAGTGCCCATGTGCATGAAGTGTAAGTGAATAAATAGATAAACAACCACAAGACTTTGCAGACCGAGTCCCCCTGGCTGTTGGCCAAACAGGTAATTCCTGCGGCATAGTTTTGGAAGGGCCACAGCAAGCCAAGCCTGCCTCAGCAGTCAGACTGTCTGCACATTTCTGTTGCTGATGGCATACCAGGGGCGCCATTTTCCTCTCTGAGACAGACAAGCCAGAGGATCTGATTGGCCTTCCGCCAATGCACACTCACAAAGACTACTTTGACAGCAGGTCAGCCGGTTAACCAACCAGTAGGCAGAGGGATAAGACAAAAAAAAAAAAATCCTCACCCTCGTCACTCCTAAGCTTCATGATTAAAGGGTTCTTAAAACTAAAAAAAAAACAGGTGTGCATCCTAGTCTTCTCAGAAATGCACAAGCAGTGCACATTTTCAGGTATATTTGTGGTTTTGTATACCTTCAGATTTCATTGTGGCAAGTGTTTGCTGCCGCCACATCCACAGACATGGATCTGAGTGTGTGCTTAGAATTCATGCGTCAATATTGGCCTGTGCTTGTATGTTTTGTGTGCGGGCTTAAATTCTTGTGGCCTTGTGTAGACAACCAGGCTGGCATGAGCATACCATAAATACGCTGAACAAACATCTGCTGTTATTCTTCCCCCTCAGCCGCCTGATATTAGCTAATAGAGGCAATGATATCAAATCCGGTTCACGATCATGCAACAGTATTTTTCGTAAACTAAATATTTCTGAGATGGTAAATATTAAAAATGTTTAAAGCCAAACTTCATTATAAATTAGCGCTAAGCCTGTGCTCTGTGATTAGCTTGTCGTGGTTATGATGTCAGTGGAGCCTCACATCTTATGTTTTCATCATAAAGCTGTGTAGGAGCTGACACAGTACCTTAAATAGCTGTTGATGTTCTCCTGTGCGCTCATTATCTCTCCAGTCCAGGTTTTGCTTCTCCGCTTTCTCCTGCCGCCCATCTCCTCCCCTGTGTATCGGCCGCTTTGCATACGACTGATGTTTAAATGCTGCATTGTTAACTGACGTGGGGTAGCCCTTTGCTGACCCGGGAGGTATTTGCTCGTTTGATCACGGGGCAGCAGTTTTAATGTATCGAAGCAGCGCCGCTCCGTAAAGCTCCTAGTATAAGTAGAGACAGCAGGCGAAGGCAGGGCGAGGGATCCATTGGTTGCAGGCCTGACAGTACAGAAGGAAGGTGATTATTAGAATATCTGTTGGTCAGCAAGGCCAAAGGGAACGCTGCTGACCCTGCATTTCCTGGTTATGCTGTGCTGGTGGGTGTTGGTATTTCAAGGATTTAGGGGGGTACTGTGAGTTTTGTGGCAAAGATAGAGAACAGGGCTCCATTGATGAGCAGATTCAATATTTCCATCATAGTGTGTGGGTTTTTTTTATTTTTTAGTAAGACTTTGAATATTTGCATACAAGGCCTTGTTCTGATGTTTATTTCTTATGCTGTATCTGTACGAGACGCTACAATGGGCTTTTACTTTTTTTTTTATTTCCACACTGTATTTTGTGCAGAACTGTGGTTGCCTTTAACATCCAGCCATTGATTCACTTCCCACAGTTATTTCTGGCTCTTAGTTTGTCATAAAGACTAGACAAAGATAACTGAAATGGCCTCAGTGTCAGTGAAAACCACCTTGCCTTTTACATATGGGTCTCTGGATACAGAAATCTCACTTCACCAGCTGACAACACAAGAGAAAGATGTGTTGAGAAAGAGGAAAAAACAATGACACAAACAGAGTACAAGTTTGTGTTTGCACCCTGGGACCTGTGTATCAAGACCCTGCCTGCACTCAAGCTAACCAGAGGCTGGCCCCTCAAAGGAAAATATTGAACACCCATACAACCACCTTGGCTTTTTCCCTTCCACCTTGGCCTTCTTTGCCCCCCCGCTTTTATTCACTGCTTTTCTTTTGGGCTTATTTCTTGTAGGGTGTCTTTCAGAGTGGCAGTGACCATAGATACCAGGAGGGAAAAAAGCCTGTGGAGAGGGGGAAAAAAAAGAGAAAGAAAGACACTTCGTTCAACTTGATGATTAATATTTGATGGACAGTTCCCCCATGAATTTCCTATAGCATTCCATAGTGGACTTGTGATGTGCAGAAGGCTGCGAATGGAGATTATTTGACTCGATCCACATCTCATCGTCAGCATTAAGTGGCCTGGTGTTTCCACTTTTCCATAAACAAACAAAAAGTACAAAAAATAAATGAAAATTTGTGTCTGCATGTTTGGAAAATCAGCTAATTTGTTGTCCCCAAGACAGAGCATGCGATTGTGTTTCTAAGCACAGTTTTCTAAAATAGAGTTCCTTTTAAATTCCCTTCAGAAATATAATGTTAATAAGCTTCAGATTACCTCCCTCCCTCTATATCTGTGTCAAGCAGTGTGCATCCTCATGAGATCCCACAACTGGATTCAGTAAATATGGATTGCCTCTTTTATTTCCAAACGTCCCAAAGCAACCCAGATGCCCCTTGACTTTTGAACTGCGGTTCACAGAAAAGCAGAGGTGAAGCAGCAATCTGCATCTCTCATGGTGCCTCACGCCCACACTGTTTCTGAGACGGAGAGCGAATGCCACATGAGTTTACCTCCAACGATGAAAAAAACAGAAAAATAAAGAATTTGAAGGAGAATTCTTAGTCGATTAACTCGAGCTGTCATCATCTGCCCCTCAAAGTTCGTGTTCTCTTTCTGTTTCCCCCTATCATTTCCCAGTTTCTTCCTTCTTTTACTTTTTTCTAAGCTTTTTTTTTTTGCAGAAGATTGACCCTGCATGGCAGCAAGTCTTGATTAGCAGGGCTTCAGAGCCCAGTGTCTATTGATCGGGCCTCCAGAGCACTAAGCAAATGTAGCAGGAGAAACAAGTCAATAATGCTGTTACTGCAACAATCCCCGTCGCACTAGTGGCTTCCCCCGCACACTCCAAATAGTTATTTTTCATGGGTTGGGGAAAGGAGAGGAATTTGGTGGTGAGGCACACAATTATGAGAAAATCAGTGTCACTCAAAATTCTGGTTGTGCGCACTTATTCTCTTCCTATTCTTCTGTCTCTGTTTGAGTTTCTCTATAAACTTTTGTCTGTTCTGTCCATTCTGGATATCGCTTTAGTTTTGTCTGTGACTTCATTCATGTAAAGACTGCTACACGAGTTTATTTTAATCCATTACTTGACTTCCCTTTCTCATATCTCCCAGGTCAGTACCACCTCTATGTCTCTCTCAGCTTAGACATGGAGACTAGGGAAGCTAGTCTGCAAATTTAATGGAGCAGCATGGATTATTTAGACTGACTAAAGCCTCCCTTGTAGTGTCAAATAGGGGGTTGTGGGATGACATTAAACCCCTACTTTCTCTGTGTCTCCTTCTCTTTCTTGCTGCTGCCTGCCGGTTAAAGTGATCTGTACCCGCATGTCCAAACAACTCGAACCTGATGGTTCACATATTCTTTAATTGTTGTGTGTTATTTTACAACAGTTTTCCAGACGCCATCCTGTAGTTTTCACAGTTTTTACTCAACACTGCCTTGACGGGCAAACATGTACAACCTTACTCTTGGTGGAGGGTTTTTGCACACATGCATGTAGAGTCTGACACTGCGAACTTTTGCTTGCTCAGTCCTTTCATACCTGCAGGATAGAGCAAGGAGCCAGAGTGGCCTTACGGTCAAAAGGCCAAGTCCAAGAAATGGCTCTTTCTCTCGTTCACCCATGACTCTGAAATGAAATCCAGGCTTTGGCGGTCTGCGTTCGGTCCAAACTGACATGCAAACGTGACCTCTGACATTGGGATGCTAAGAGAAGTCACAGGTTCTTGTTGCTTTCTTTGCAATCAGGCTTGCTGCTGTCCTTAATAACTAAGTTGAAATAAAGTAAAAGTTCACTCTTCACTTTATTCACTAATTTTGTCCCAGTTCTTTGATCTATTCTCAGATACTGTAAATTTATTCTAGTTCCTTTAGTATTCTCAATAATCCACTGCAAAGATATTTAGCTGTTTTAGCATGTGGACCACTCGTCACATTTTTATGCTTACAACTTGAGACAGGGAGAGATAATAGTAGAGATAATGCTGTATAATGATGCAAGTTGCATGTATAGAAACGAGCAGGCAGTACATGATTGCGACTTGGTCAGTGTTGGGGTTTTTGGGGTTTTTTTGCTTAATTTTCTTTTTACATTTGTGTTAGAAAAGCCAGCCTGTGTGGGTGTGTGTACTTGTATGCTGTTTGTGTGCGTACTAGTGGGCAGTATCACACCATCATCTGTATCAGCACAGAGACAGGATGCAAAGCTAAAACCACACGGGACTTGAAGCAAATATTTGGAGAGTTGATTTGAAATGGCAAACAAACAACATGCGGAGGAGCTTCCTCACCAGTTAATAAAAAAGGCTCAGACATAAACACTAATATCCTCATAGCTTCTTTGGTTGGGAATCCTAAACAGACTTTTAGGTTGTATTTTGAGTGAAATCCAGTTGACGGCACCTCACAATTTGAAGCTGTCGGGACAAGTTCTTGTAAAGATAAGTGCCCTGATTTTGATATGTTTAAAAAAAAAATGCAGAGATAAGGAGATAGACACTGGGGGGTTTTTTTTCTTCCGCAAGTTATCATAGCTCTGAATTACTGCTATAAACTCTGAAAATAGTTAGGTAGTAGGTCGGATTTCACAGCAGCAGCGTTGGTGCTACGTGTCAGGCCGTGGATGTATCACTCAGTTCCATAGTTTTTTTTTCTGCAAAAGTAACAGGTTACGCTGGAAAAAAAAAATGAAAGTGAGTAGTTGTTCTCAAATGATTTATGTGCTTTAATGACATTTCAATACTGAACAAACAATAAAAATTTATGGACACCATAGTTTTGGAGGCCTGCAGCTCTAATGGCTAATGTTATGCCCTTTTTCACAGAGGCCAGTAATCGGATCTGCAGCTGGCCCCTGGCCTTCGCAGAATGTATACAAGGGGGATTTTTGTGTTTTGGGAAATCTTAGCAGAAAGGAGAAATAGTGAGAAATATGGGGATATCACATCCATATCTTCTGCAATCTCCAAAAATACTTACTGAATAAATAAAATGTTTATTTTTTAATAATTAAAATGCAGACACGCGTTACTCTGCAAAGGTTTCAGCCACTGGACGTAATCTGTGGATGCCTCCAGTGCAGTGAGTAGATTCCCTTATCTAAAGCCTGAACCATGAAATAATTGACATTAAATTCAAATGCTGAGAAGCTGGAGTGTTTGTTGACGCTTCTGACAAATTACCAAAAAAAGGAGATGGATATAAATTTGCATTTATGAGTTTTAATTTGTATCTTTTTTGTTACAACCAGCAGGTTTTTCTCAGGAAATGCAGACCTCTCAAAAACTTATGTATCACATATGATACACTTGGTATTACATTTAAACAAGAAATTTTTTTTTTAACCTTTCTGTTCTTCCTGGGCAAATTTCACTGGAAGAATTGTGAAGAGAACGCCATTAAACTACAGTTTAGTGGTTTTCCTCCTTTATTGTTTTAAATGCCAGTTATTGCTACCATGATGTTTATATGTCAATCTTTTTCTATCCACTTCTAAGGCTGTGTTCAGACTGAACCTAAACTGACGTTTTTGCACAGTGAAATTACGTTAGTAGTTTACGCAAAGACTGGAAATAATACAAATACACACCCACTCAAGTTGGAAATATCTAAACCTGGGAGGAAAATTTGCTCCACTTTGAAAGCTTTGGGGGGAAAAAATGCTCGATTTGACTTCACTTCTGCAGAAAAAGATTGTTCACAGAAAAGTGAGTAAAATAGTTTGACTTCCTGCAAAGTTCTAAAAATATGTTATTAATCGATTCCAGCTGTCGGGTTTACTTTGGAAGCAAGTATTTCTCTCGTTGGTTATTTGGGGTAAATATGCAGCATGTGGGCTATGAATTGGTCCAAAAACACTCCAGTGATTGAACACATACAAAACCCAAATTTGCCACTATGCTGCTCTGACAACCAGCTAATTTAGATGAGCCATTTTCCATATTAATCAGATAATAAAAATACAGTTGTATGAGTCAGAAAGCGAGCCAGAACGACTCTGATTACAGCAGCCTCATGGAGTATACATACATAGTTTGGAAATGTGGGCTGTCGGCGTCGTCCTGTTGACTATAAACCAGCGACTTCACAAACACACGGGATAAACAGTGTTAAAAAAAAAAGCTTCCTATCACCACAAGCCTCCAATAAAAGCAAGAGAAGGAGGATAAATTGGAGTTAAGAAAAACTAGGTGAGGGGGAAATAAGCAATATAAGAACTGAATATGAGCAAGGGGACAAAAAAAAGAGGACACAGTGATAGAACAAAACAGAAGGAGGGGGAGGATGGAGATGAGAGCGGTAAGACAGAGGAGGGTGAGGGTTCGCACAAGGGAATGATCTGTGTATGTTTGGAGCTCAGAAAAGCCACCTGTACATCACAACCGGATGAGGAGAAGCTGTAGCAGCTACCCGAGATTGCTGCCGGCAAAAGAAGTTCTTAAAAATTCCAGACACAGTTGCAATATACTCTCTCTTCCTCTTCTCACCCACTCTGTGTCTTTCCCATTTCCCTCTCCAGCTCCCTCATTTCTCTCTATCCTCCTTTTCATCTTCCCCACACTCACGTACTCTTGCATACTCCTCTCCCACTCTAAATTTACTCCTTCTTTCTCCCTCCCTCCTCTTTTCTTCCTCCTTCTCTCTCCTTCAGTCATTTTCTGCCCTCCCTTTCTTCCATGTTGCACCATTTTTATTTTTTATTTTTTTTGGAGAGAACTGGGTCCCAGTGTAGGCTGCTGCTGGCCAGGGTTGTTAGCCACCAAATAAAAAATGGATGAACTTGTAGGGCCCCGGTGCTGTTCTGCTGCATCTAGTTGGTAGAAAGAGAGGGAGTAAATTGGAGACGGAGAAAGAGAGAGAGAGAATCAGGCTGACATGAAATACCTTGCTCAGAAGATGTCTTCCAGATAGAAACCTGACCGTCTTTAATGTCAGTTTTTCTCAGTTGAGGGAAAAAAATAATTTTTTTTGTTAGTACAGGTCAAAAAAAGGTCTTTAGCTCTTTCGGGGATCGATGATTTCAACAAAAAAATATATATTTATATAAACTGTGAAACTTGTTACATTATAAATGAAAATCACTCAGTTTGTGAATTATATGCTGTTTCCTTTGATTTAGCTTTAAATTACATTGAACATCTCTCAGGTTTTGGATGGCTGACTGGATGAAACAAGCATTCTGTCTTTAAACAATGACAGTAAACAGCTTCCAGTTAGGAGCTAATTCCAGCTGTGCGTGCTTATTTCTAATAATCAGTATTTCTCTCAAACACCCTCGTGGGGGTGATAAGCTAAACATACGTGGTGGGATTGGATCTCTCCAACAAGCAGGTCAGCTTATTATCCCTGCACAGCAACATGAACCTGATCCAGGTGTTCTGACTTGTTCCTCCTCATCTCATTCGCGTGATTGAAACGTTGCACGTTTTTCCTGCCTTCTTCACGTGACCTGGATTGATTGCAGGCCAGGCTCAACCTTTTGTTTTTTGTCGTGTGTGTGTGTGTGTGTGTGTGTGTGTGTGTGTGTGTGTGTTATGTTTATTTCCATAAACATAACACAGGTCAGTTTGAGCCCCAGACCGAGAGCAGCTATGTGTATGTGTGTGTGAGCAAGCGTGTGTGCCTCCACAATGAAACATTTATTTGTATTAGTTTGTGATAACAAGTCGAAGCATTACTTAGGACTTACCCCACCAGCATTTCACCTCCATGTCCATCACTCAAACCATTTGTGAACACATTGATCCCCCCCAT
>VVHJ01052418.1:0-12628 GCA_015107715.1 Tylochromis polylepis
CCTGACCTGTCTGGTGTGTTCTTTGGACTTCATGGTGTTGTTGCTCCCAATATTCTCTTAGACAACCTCTGAGGCCGGCACAGAGCAGCTGTATTTGTACTGACATTAGATTACACACAGGTGCACTCTATTTAGGCATTAGCACTCATCAGGCAATGTCTATGGGCAACTGACTGCACTCAGACCAAAGGGGGCTGAATAATTACGCACACCCCACTTTGCAGTTATTTATTTGTAAAAACTGTTTGGAATCATGTCTGATTTTGGTTCCACTTCTCACGTGTACACCACTTTGTATTGGTCTTTCACGTGGAATTCCAATAAAATTGATTCATGTTTGTGGCTGTAATGTGACAAAATGTGGAAAAGTTCAAGGGGGCCAAATACTTTTGCAAGCCACTGTACCTGCCTCTACTCGTTTAACACAAACCAGCTAACTAGTTTAGCTACTTTCCCCCATCATAACAGCTTATGGTTCAAAGTTTGCATTGTCAGGGGGCGTGGCTTCTCTGATTGACAGCTGGATGGTGACATAGGCTTCACGTCAGCTAACTGGCGTCTCTGAGCTGGACCTGTGAACCGTGCTGTGACTGTCCGAGAACTCTGCGCTCAGGTTTTGGATCTCCCTCCACGTGTTTTAAAGCGAGAGCTGCTTCCCTGGTCTGTCTGCGGCCCTCCCCGATGTTGGGTCAGTAAAGTTTGCTGCTGTCTAACTGACCTCGCAGCCTCGGTCTGTGCTGTTTAAGAAGCCGCAGAGCGAGGAGGAGGAGGCTGATGAGTTTCCACTTGTACTGCATGTACAGCTTCAGCTTCCTCATAAACATCCTTGAGGAGGACCGCGCACATTACTGTGATGTATTAAAGCACGTTGGCGTGATGAATAGCAAACACGGCGTCCGGCGCTGTCTGCCTCGGTTTCCTCAGCAACGCTGCTTCACGGGAGGGCGAGGACTGTTAAAGTGATGAATGGGCAGGAGGAGGTGGGAGCCCGGAGGGCGCCGAGCACATTAATAACAACATTCATCAGTTTTACAGCCCCAACCTGCAAGTTTTCAGGAACAATACGCCGCTTACATTTTCACTGTGACTCTTATTTACACACTGCCAGCACATTGTTCACAAAATCAGCTCTGTTACAACAGCACGGGGGAATGATCACACGTTTGACCCTCTTTTCAGTCTGAAGTCAGTTTAATCCAGTCCAGAGGCTGCGATGGTCAGTGTTTAATATTATCTGAAGGTATTTCAGCCTTTTCACATGGTCACACTGTTATATTAGATCATAAATCTGACCTGTGCTCTGCTTCCAGGGGGAATGAGAGGGTTTTATTGGTGTTCAGACCTGCTGTGACACACACACACACACACACACACACACAGAGTTTTAAATGTGTTTATCTTTAAGGACAGAGCTGCACATCCTCTGTTGTTGTGAGTTTGAACTTTTCTGGGGATGAATGTGTGATGATGAGGTGATGAAGATAAGCAGTGAGGTTTGGATTTCCCTCCCACGCTCAGATTGGTCAGTGAAATGTTGAATGAACCTCTGAGTGGGTTTTTGAGCTTTTGCTCTTTGTGGGTTTTTTATTGGCGTTTTCTTCCATGTTTGTAGTCCGTGCTCTCTCCTGGTGTCTGCTGTGTTTCTGGCTTTACTTCCTGCTTTGTTTAAAGACGGCTAGATTTGGTCTGCAGTAGATGAGTCATCCACAGATCATCATGCAGGACAGAAAAACTACGAGTTGTTAATGTGAGCTGTTCTGCACTTTGGGACCAGAAGAAGAAACTGAAACTTGAGTGAAAGCAGCCGACAGCTGAACAGCAGCTGTGCAGCATCCTGCGCACTCTGTCTGCTGCACAGGGATGCTGAGTTCAGCTGTGGCTCAACAGCCAGCCTGTTAGACGGTTTAACGATCAGAGTTCTGTTCTGTGGTTTCACTTCTTTACAAATCAAAATCCAAACACTGGCATCAAAGAAAAGCATCGAACCAACTCAGTAAAAGCACAATAGAAGAAAATCATCATGGTTTTATTCATGTGGAAATATAAAAGTTTGCTCAAACATAGTAACTGCTCTAAGACTAAACACAGTCTTAATGGACGGATGAGAAAAGTCAGTGATCATATATTCTGATATGTTTAACTGAAGATGGGACTCATCACACCATTTAACAAAATCATGAACAACTGACGGCAACCATAGCAACCTGCTAGGGACCAAAGCAGTCACCACGAAGGTTCAGCATCGTGCAACTCGAGCCATCTACCAGCTGGCACCAACGCACCAGGGTGAGGGAGTACACGTTTGTTCCTCGCACCCTGTGGTTGCCATTAAAAATGGGAACGGATGGATCTACTCTGCTTATTTCCAGCTCTGTTTAATCTGAATGACACTTTCAAGTAGGGACGTGTGCGACTAGTTGACTAGCTGACTTACTAGTCATTTAATCTAATGCCGGTAAATTACTGTCCCAAGTGTTATGCAGTCATCTGCCACCAGATGGCGCATCATTCTTGAGAAACTCGAAAGAGGTTGTGGATACAAGCGGCTGAATGAGCTTTTTCTGGGTGAGGGGGTCAGAGTGGAGCTGCTCCTCCTCCACATCGATACCACCCGGCTGAGGCTGGGTCGGGTGTTCTGGCCGGGGCCTCCTCCAACTTTTACACAGACCTCCGACACTGGAGGAGAAGTGACGGGAAATAAGGAAAGCTGGTGAATTGGATGGGAATGACTGCTGACGGGAACTTGACACCACATCTGTCTTCATTACCGCTCGTTTTCCTTCCTTGCCTTCCCCTCATCACTCTTCATCTTCACCTGTCACTCCTCGTTCTGTCGCTCGCCCCTCGTCGTTCCTCTCGCCTCGTTCACCTTTTCCTTTTTTCTGTCTCCAGTTGTCCAAGCTGAACCGTGTGACTCTGCTGCTCTGGCTGAAAGCGAGAGGCGTGGACGTCGGCGCCAAACACAGGAAGGAGGAGCTGATGATGAAGGTCATGAGCTGCCTGGCTGAGGCCCGAAACACACACTGACTCACACCCTCGCTGCATTTACTTAATAGAGTGACTCTGGAGTATTAACACTGCGCTAAGCTGTCCGTTTAAGAATTTGATGTAAAATCTGGCCGTCTTATCAGCCAGGACAGATGAGAGCTTCTCATCCTCGCTAATTGAGATGCTGAACATTTGCCAACGTTAGATTTTGGTGTCAGATGAAGTCACAGCGGGTCCAGAGAAGGACCTTTGATGAAATGAAAGCACAGTCTGTTGGAAGCTTTCTCTTCCTCCTGTTTCTGTTCCACTCGTGTTCATGTCGCTTTATTGTTCAGGTTTATTAACTGTGAAATTGTTCATTCACTGGAGCAGTGTGGAAGGTCCTCCGTGTTTCTACAGCAGCTGGTTCATATTTAAAGACAGAGTTTTTATTCCTGTGAGCCCCTAAAGAGGCACGGGGAGGTTTTACAAGCTGTTCAGAAATGTTTTCATAGAAAGCACCCAGTTCTCCAGCAGGTGTGTTTGTTTATACCCATGTTTGTTCTGGAGCTGCTCACCACTGTTCACGAGTTTTTGAAGTTTTTTGAATTAAAAACTATTTATTAACGAGAGTGCATCATTTTTTTTTAGCTTTCTCTGTTAAAGTTTGCAGCTGTTTGCAGCACACACACACACACACACACGTTGGGTATTCATATCTTGTGGGAACATCTAATTGACATAATGCTTTCCTAGTCCTTTACCCTAACCATGAAAATGAATGCCTAACCCTTCCCCTAAACCTAACCATAACCCAATTGTAACCTTGACACTAAAACCACATTTTGAGTCTCAAACATACCTTCGAACTTGTGGGGACCGGGATTTTGGTCCCCACAAAGATATGAATACACACACACACACACAGATGTGTTCATCCGTGCCTAAGTTTAGATGTTTGGGGCTTTTCTCTCATTGCGTCTGAAGGCTGTCAGATTCGATGAGGCGAGCTGGGTCTTGTTCTGACTGCAGAGTGAAGAATAAGCAACGTTTGTTTGTGTGTCAGGAATTTACAGAAGATCAAAACTCTTAAAAATTTCTGCACAGCAAAACATTTCAGCCCGATTTCTCGCGGGCTGCGCTCTCTCATATCTGAGGCTTTATTTCAACTCTGCACTGTTTAAAAACACGCCGACCTGATGGGAGCTGAAAAATGACCCGCTGGGAAAAATAAATGATGCAGTTCCTCTGACATCCACTAGAGGCTCCAGCAGGGAGTCAGTCCCCATAGACTCCCATGTTAATAACAGACCGTTTAAGTCTGAGCTCCGGGTTTGGACATTTTATTTTTGCACTAACGTGTGTGTGTGTGTGTGTGTGTGTGTGTGTGTGTGTGTGTGTGTGATGCTCTCATAAAATCCAAACTAGACCCCATATGATCAGAACGACAAGGTCGCGATGGCCTGAAGCTGCAGTCAGTGCGGTTGTGGTTGCTACATCCATCTTTTATATACAGTCCATACTGACAACATATAATAACTGAGCAAAGACAAATATCTGAGTGTTTGTGTGTTTTATAGACCATCACTGATCCTGACGCTTTCACTAACATCCTGTTCATTCGTCATTCCTCTGATGTGTGCGGCGATCAGGACGTATGAAACAGTGAAAAATGGTTTCAGTGTAGAATTAATCAGGAACTATGATGAAGGCAGACACGATCTGTTTGTGCTTACGTGTATACTTTATAAATCCATCTCTTCCTGGGAACGACTTAAGCTAATCTCTGTCCTCCAGTTAAAAATACACAGAGCTCGGATGACGGCTGATGATGACTGAGAGGAAATATTTGCGCAGTGTAAACATCTTCAAGCTCCGCGTAATGAGGCAGACATGGAATCTGCTCTAAATTTAACTGTAATAATAAAACACCAGCATTAGTTATTGGAGGAGATCGGTGTGTGTTTGTGTTTTGGATATCAGCTTCCAAATGTGCAGGGAAAGCAAGGTTTTCAAAATAAACCTCAGTCTGGGTTAGACTGTTTGTGGGAATGTCCTAAAACATGCGTGCAGAGGGGCTCTTCCACCAACCAGACCCCCTCTACTTGTCCCTCGGGGGGCTCGCGGTATCATTTAACACTCCAGAGGAGAATTAAGAAAGCTCGATCCAGAATTCACAAATATTGCCGTTGGCGTGGCTGCAGGGTGAGCCAGTCACATGGTTGGTAGACGTTTCCTGTAGAAGGTTTTAAGTGTTTGTCTGTCGTTGCGTCAGCTGACACCTGTTTGTGTATCGTGTGAAAAAGCCCACGTCCAGCTCAACCCAAAGCTTCCCGCCCCACACTTTCTCTGCCTGCTGTTTCCCACAATGCATTCTGATCCTTTCTCCACCAGGAAACTCTATCCTGATCAATGGCACATCTGGGACGAGGTGGAATTCCATTATTTTAGACACACCGTGAGTGTGTGTCCAGTCAGATTCCCCGGAGGTGAAATCAGTGCTCGCCGTCAGGCGTTCCATCATTTTTCACTCTGTTCAGCCTCTGCTCGATCCCCCGAGTCAGATCTGACCTGTGAAACGATCCAGCACACGTGTGTGTGTGTGTGTGTTTATATATCAGCTGACAGTTTGAAGCAGAGTGTAACAGAAACCTCTCGAGCCTTAAGAGCCTCTTAAGTCTGAGAAACTAAACTACAGCGAGAGTTTGGATGGACCTGGAGCTGAAGTTCCACCTTCAGCTTACACTCACGCTAAGTGATGGAGCCTAATGCAAGCCTCACAGCAAGCATTCACACTCAGATTCAATGATGTGTGGTACATATACAAAACAGATTAATGTCCCCACAGCATGAGGAATACAAGCGCGCGCACACACACACACTGTAATGACTCTTTTGTCTGAGCTGTCTGAGTTTAAGCAATGATGCTGATAAATGATGATAATTACTCTGTACTACGTACTCGGTGCTGCAGTGTTTTGACTCGAGCTCTGAGTGATTTTTCTCTTTAAGGCTGAAAAATGTTCGTCCGGTGTTGTCTCCTTTTTCTGAGAACTGCAGTGACTCAGTCCTTCTTTCTACCAGGAAATCTTTTCAAGGCTCGAAGCCTGTAAGGAATAAGAAGGCCGATGCTCTCGAGCTCAGACTGAAGCACCCTTCACTCAGAGTTACGGGTAGTTTGGGACATAAAAGCAGCCAGTAAGCACTCTCTGTACAAGGTGCAGTCGTAAAGTTTAGTTTCTCCGTCCATAAAATAAAGAAGCTCATTTTAATCTGGACACCTGCCCTCCTGAAGCTAATGTGTAGCTCCCCTTTGTCTGAATCTAGAGATATGGGAAGTCCTTTTGCGCTTAGTAACCTTCAGTCTCAATAATACAGCATCACAGGAGCTAAAATCTTACTGCATATCAGCAGGTCAGCAGCACAAAGGTCAGATTCAGCTTGTGCGAGCAAGCAGAGGAAGCAGGCGCTTCAGGAGTGGAGCCTGAACAGGTTCAGGTTTTTGTACCAAAGGTCAGGCGGATCGACATTACCCGAGAACCTGAGCTCTGGTAGCTCTGTGCTGCCTCAGAAACAAACACACCTCCACAGTTTGTGTTTGCTTCAGGACTGGTGGCGGTGGTAGGTTTGATTGGTACACGCTGGGACTGCCTCCTTTTTTTGTCTTAAATCCTCGCTGCAGAGAGGACAGAGACCGAGTCCAGATCCAGAACAAAGACTCCTTTGTTTCTGCAGAACAGAAACCAGGACAGAGCCAGAGTGATGGATATGCTCCGGATAGTGTCCATGTAAGAGACAGAGGGAGGGGATGTTTTTGCTTTTTATACAGAGGTAGCGGTCAGTGAGAGTGTCCTCCATCCAAAAGGTTGAACATATTAAAGCATAAATATCTCTGAAGGTTAATGAGCAAAAGTAGATGTGTCCTGATGAGGTGAAGTCGGGCTTGTTAAAAGGAACCTGCACAGGGACAGATGTTAATGCCTCACTGTTGAACCCTGGTATCAGCTCTTAGCACATAAACCATCCTGGCGTTTGTCTGTAATTACTCTTCCCAGTGTCAGCCAGTTACAGTTACACTTCAGGCGGGCCACGAAGTAAAGGTCACCATCCTGGCAGTCTCCCTTCTACATGGCCAGCTAGTAAATATCCGAACTATTATTTATTTTATCTTGTTTACTGTAGATATAGTTACCGTTTTCATTTTAAAATACCATTGGTTACCCGATTTCAGCTAGACTAGAGCTAAAGTAGAACCATGTAGTTGTTGCAGCACCGTTGCATCAGTGGATGGCAGCATCAGACTGCGGTTTAACCTGACGATAGCCGTCAGAACGTCACGTCTCCGTGTCTGAGGAACACTATCGCATCAAAAATCGGAGTAAAAGGTTGACGTTTGTCTTAATTATGTACTGAGTGGGCATTTAAGGGAATAAACTGATCGAAAAGGATGTTGCTGTTTAAGCTTCTCCATGACGCCCACAGTTGCTGGTCACCTGCAAGCTGCTTTGCAACCCACATCTGTCCTGTGTCCCTTAAATGAAGTTAAAGGAAGCAGTTCTTGATACTCGAGACTTCTTCTCAGTTATCCGGTCAGTCTATGAGACAAATGCATTGGGTTCTACTGTTATGGACATAACTCTGGAGTAAGTGAACCAGGAAGCAGCCGGTCCTGCGTGATGGAAATGTCCTTTAAGAGTCAGAGTCTCCGGGAACTAGCTGCAAGGCTCTTTCACATCCGCCAAGCCGAACAGTGCGCTGTGAAATAACCGTAAATGTCAGACTGAGTGTCTCAGCCCTGACGCCGCACGTCTGACACCAGACAGTCGTTGGCAGAGGAACATAGAGACTACAAATCTGGTTAATGCACATGCTCTGTGGGGCCTGGAGGACCTTTACAGGGTCTGCACACAGTTAGCAACTTGAACCAGTCTCTAAGGAAATCCGACCTTTCCTTAGAGACGGGTTCAAAGTGAGGCTGTGTGCAGAGACATGAAGCTGGATTTATGTAAAGTCGTCGTCTCACTTCGAGCATACTTAATGTAGAGTTTCTATCTGAGAATCCAGCGCCAGAAAAACCTCTAATTAAAAACCTCCTCCGCCCTTCTTTCTTTCTGTGAAGTGGAGCTGATTAGCCCGAGCTCCTTCACAGTCCAGCGGTTATCATCTTTCCTCTCTGCTCTGGCGCCGACCCTTTTTCCTGCCGCTCATTACTTTCTGCTTTCTTTCTGATGTGAAGGCCTCCGCTGCCACTGCAGCAGCAAACAGTCGTTAAAATCACGTCCACTTCACTTTGATCTCCTCGTTTACCTTCCACTCATCTCCGTGATGTTCCCTGATGTTCATGGAAAACATCTCTTTGATTTTGCAGTATTTTCTTGTGTGTGTATGTCTTTATTTCTTAGAGTAAACACGACCCTTTGCTCTCACTGGTAGATGCTTTAAAGTCCACACTCACTTTACACTGCAGGTTATTTCAGCTGCTGTCGCTGCAGGTCATTCGTTTTTGGGACACTGGTGCTCAGATATTTACTGTAAGCTGAGGTTAGATCTGAGAGTCCCTCATAAATAACGAAACAGGGCCAAGGTGGTCAGAGCAGGGACGTTCCGACTGGTTTCCAGGTTTTCCTTGCTGTGCCAATCTGCTGCTTTTGTCCGCTGACATTTCACGCTGAGACGTTTTGGTCGTTCCTCCAGGCGATAACTTTGCTCCTTCTTTTATTCAAAGAGCACTTTTTCTTTCCTCCCAGACAGCCGACCTGCCCCCCTCCCCCTCGGGCCTGAAATGGATTCTTAGTCCTCTTTTATTCCCTTCTGCTCCTTTTTTCTTTCTGTTTATGCAGACGTAGAAAAGGCAAACAAGCGAACAAAAGCGTCCCTGACAGTTGAGGACAAAGAGAGAAAAGTCTGTGTGGTGCTTATAAAACGTCTCCTTTCACGGTCGCTGTGTGTGTCCTTGGACTCCACCTACATGTCTCATTCATATCTCGGCCTTCCTGGAAGTTGTACGTCATCTCTTTGATAGACGTGCCTTTAATATCAGGAGTGTGTTTATATATGTGGACAGCTCTTTAAAGGCTTCTCCTTCAGTTGTTTTTGGTATTCAGAGTGCACAGATTCAAACGTTTGGATCTAAAAGGTGCGATCACTTTCTACATCCTAGCTGTTTGTGTGTAATACTTAATGTAAAATATCAGCAATAAATGTTGTGCTAACATATAAAATGACTGAAACACCTTTGGTGTGTTATTTATGTGCTGCTGGGAGTCATTAAAAACCAATTTCGCCCATTTAAAAATAAAATCAGAAGCCTGATTCAAATCTGGCCGATGTCCCTGTTTGAGAGCTGAGCTCTTTCTAAAACACTGGAAACAGAATTTTTCAGTGGCAGAATTCAGCTTCCAAACCTGGTAAGGAGTTTTTTTTCTGTTGTTTTGACATTCATGGGGTGGTGCACCATGAAAAAGGCCAGACTGATAACAGCGAGGTCCACTGTAACATCCTCAGATATCTGTAAGTGGACGTTCAGCAGCTTTGCTCTGCTGTGCACATGGTTAATGGAAAGTTTGCTTTTACAAGGAGACTGAATCCTGCCCAGTTCACAGTGCGTCGCCCTGTCAGCCGGACACTTTGGGATCAGACTGTCGTTTGCTGAGGTTTCTGATGATGAACAATCATCTCAAACCATCTAAAACTGTGTGTGAACTCACAGTTTTACCTGAAAAAGCCGGAGTTTGTTCGGTTTCACCAACAAACTCTTCACTCACCATTCAGCCGACACACCAGACTGGACTCTGTATGTAAAAACAACATCACCATTTTACAGCGATAGAAGAGATTCACTGCTATCACCACGGAGCCTTACTGCCAGTCCACCACAGGTCAGACACGTGGATGCTGCAGCAGAACTCAAGCTCAAAGAATAAATATAAACTTGTGCGCTGATTTGCTGGAGCCTGGAAACACCAGGAGAACACAGCTGAAAATAATCAAGGAAGACGAGACAAGGGAAGTAAAACTAATCACAGCGCACACAAGATGAGAGACGTAAGGATGAAACTAAACATGGGAACATGCATACAACCCAGTATCAGAGCAAAGCGTGTAATAGACACCAGTCCACCAAAGCATGAAACGGACACGCATGCAGACGTTGCATTACCAGCAGGGGGAGATAATATATTTAAATATATTTAAAGCTGAGAAATCAGTAGTGAACAAGGAAGGTATAAAGTATGTTTCAGGCAGCTAATATAAATTTACATGTAAATGTGTTAATAATGTCTGTTTAAACACTTTTCATGATTATTTTCATGTTGGCTTGAAATAATATCTCCCTCTGCTGGTACTGCAGCATACTACAGTTTCTGCATGCGTGTCCTTTTCATACCTTGGAGAGGCAAAGCGTGGAAGGTGAGAAACTTGGTGGAAATCTTCCTCAGAGTGTTGGTGGGTGTAAAGAAGAACGTCTATCTGGTTAACACTTTGAATCTTACTGGTTAAATTATCTTCAACTGGAGCTCCAGTCTGCTGTTATTCTCTATTAGCATGTAGAACTGTAGAATATCTCTATACCAGGTGTAGGTGGTGTAATCAGGGCGTGCTCAGTCTGCTCTCGCTGGCCTGCTAAGCGTCTGGCATAAAGATGAAGCTCTTTAATTGCTGGCAGGCTGACCTGCTAATCTGAGGCCTGTTTAAAATGGATTTAATCACTTCTTCACTTCGATTGACTTTGTCTGGAACCTGAATCCCCGCTCGCCCTGCAGAAACTCGAGCTGAAGAATTAGAGCGCATTTTAATAGATGCATGAGTGCACTGCACGAGCTTTGCCTTTGGATGCATTATTTTCTGTGTTTTTTAGTGCCGAACAAAGCCGTGAAGCCTCACTAACGAGCATCCAGCTCTTCATTATTCATGTGACTCCTTGTATTGATTTCTCCTCAGCGATTGTGTCTCTTCATTTTGGGGAGGAGAGAAGCTGCTACGGAGGAGAAAATCAAAGACGCTCGAGCGTTTTCATCTTTGCAATTATTTTCTCTTAATCAACCATTCCCAGCTGTGAAGTTGTGCACATCATCACTGGCCTGAAGAATTTCCCAGTAGGTCTTTATTTGTATGCAAAGTTCAGATGCCTGAAAATTTAGAATTGGACTTTGAGTTTCTTTGTGTGCTCCTTGAAAGTTTTTATGAATGTATACATTTGGATGCCATTATCATAAAACCCTAAGATTAATGAATGTCCACATAACAAACGAAGCAGAAGCATCAAAAGCTGCAGTTCTTCTAACATCCAGTGGAGGCAGCAGTGAGTCAGCCCCCCCCATATGGACTCCCATGTTTACAGCCTGATACACAAACTGTTTGGTCTCTAGAGACAGTTTCCCTCCTTCATAACTACTGTACAGGGGAGAATGCTTTTAAAACTCACCTGTTTGCATTATTAGGGGCGTGGCCTTCTTGAGCGACAGGTGAATGGTAACACAGGCGGCTGTAGCTTATAGCAATCTGCTAGCTTCACCTGAAATGGACCTCTGGACCGTGTTTGCGCTGTTGGAGCCTTTTAAATGACATCATATGACCAATAGTATCACTGCTCTGAGGTTGCTGTAGTAACAGACCGTCCAAGAAGGCGGAGCAAGTGTTACTGGGCACTAATCAGCAGGTGCTCTCACACACGGTGGATGGAGCTCTCGCTCTCACTGATATGGTCACTTCTTCCTTCATAAAGCAACACAATATGACTGTGTGTTCAAAATGTTTAAAAACCAACAAGTATGTCTTTACTTTTAGTCCTCCTACATCAATATTTTACAGATATTTAAGACTTGAGATTTACTTTGAATTATTTGGAGCTGAGTTTAGATCAGTATCACCAAATTAATGTTTTTTCTAATGACCAGCAGGAGACGATTCTTTTGATCCCAAAAAGAAGTGAGACGGTATCCGATCTTTAAGTCTGACGTCATTAGCCGTGTCTGGGCCCAAACTCTACTTCAGGTCCAAAGTCAAACGAACACTGCGGCATCACTGAGAGTTACAAACTGTCTAAATTCTTTCCTCTGTAATAAAATGATGAGTGTGGCTGCTCTACCAGGTGGAACAATAAAGTTTAACATCCATGAAAACAGAATTTATGAAGTTAAACAGAGTTAGAAGTTAGCAGGGAGTTAGCTCGCTAGTTTCCACCTAAACATAATATACCATGTTCTGACTGAGGGATTTCTGAAAGATTCAAACGTACAGCTCTGCTCTCACTTCAGACATAAATGAAGACAGGAAACTAAACAGCAGTGACGTTTGTAGGGTTACTGAAGTTGGGCTAGCTGGTATATAATGATGTGCTACGTGCTGCTAGCTACACAGCTATGTTAGCATAATATAAACACAGTGAAGCTGGAGGATGAACGCTAACTTTTTAACGCGAGGGTTCCCGATGGTTAGGGACAAATGCAATGGCATGGCAGGATGCTGTAAACGGACCAAACTTCAGTCAGGAGAACAACTGAGATAATCCATCCACAATACGAGGTTAGTCATTAGATCCTGGTTTTGACTTTTAGAGCTTTGCACAGACTGGCACCAGCCTATATTTCTGATCTTCTACAGCCCTATGTCCCTAGCAGGTCCCTGAGATCATCTGATCAGGGCTTACTTGCGATACATC
>VVHJ01052420.1:0-17950 GCA_015107715.1 Tylochromis polylepis
GCAAAGCAACCCCCCCCCCCCCCCCCCCCCCCCCGCCATCATAATTAAATGTCAGCTCCTGTTTCATTTTAGAGGCATTATCAGGCCCATCAGTGCTTCTGTGTTTTTGTGCATGTGTGTGTGTGTGTCTGAACCTGTGTCAAACTGAATACGATTTTAAAACTATTTTAGTTATACCAAAAAGAAAAAAAAAATCCTAAAATGTCATTATCAAAACCTAGATGGAACAAAGTGTTTATTAAAAGATAACAGCGAAATCAATTTTTTATATTTTTCTTTTCCATGATAAAGGCACGCAGCCATACACATGCTGCTGTTTGTAATGCACATGAAGCACATGAAGTGGTGAAGTATCAGCAGTAGAATTAACTTACTGTTGAAAGTAAACATAACAAGGTTTACTGTAGATTGTGATATCACAGCTAGGCTGTTGAACCCGAGCGCAGACAGAGGCAGAGGAACAGGTCAACAGACTGTTGATTCACCCAAGGTAAATAAAGGATTAGAGGAAAAGGCTGAAGAGGTGCTGGGCTGGCAGCAAGAGAACTGAAACTACAGCTTAAGTAGCTGGAAACCTGGGAAACCTAGGCTCGTAGATTGAAACCCAATGTTGGAGCTGATCCAAGCAAAAGGAGAGCAGGTTGAGCCAGGGCCACAGACTGGAATCCTCTTAGGGGAGGAGCTAGGGACAGACATAGGCTGGCTCAGGCAGGGCTGACTAATACATCAGCCTCCTCTGGGGTATGAGTGCTAAAGGCCAGCTCAGGGACACATACTGCTTTGGCTGACTCTGTGTTGACCAGTTGAACATAGGATTTGTCAATTGACTCAAGTGAGGAGAAGGCCAACTCTGAGATGGTCTTCATGTCAGCTATCAGAGGCAAAAGAAACAGGCACAAACACCTACACCTTGTGTAGGCCAACCATGGAAGGGGCCTGGGAACTGACTTGGCATAGGAGTAGCTGAGACATCCTTCTTGTGGAGGCCTTTGAGGCAAGGCACATCCACCAGAAAGGGGATGCCAAGGGTTTAAGTCAGCTGGTCTGAAAATTGGCAGGGACAGGCTGGCAGAAAACCATCTGGCTGACTGCTAGTGGTCAGAGTGGTGAGCTGGCTCTAGAACTAATTCTTGTGAGCCTAGCCTAACCAACCAGGCTGCTGGCTAAAGACTGATGGGAGCAATGACTGAGCTAAGGTTCATGGAGGCAACTCAAGACCAGTTTGTGTATGTCACCAACAAGTTTTTACAAGTGGAGTCCAGCGTCTGGTGGGTCCACATTTTTGGCCAGAATGTACCATTGCAGACACCAAAGCAGAGGACGACATTATAAGACTTCTGAAATAAAGCAAGTCAAAAAAGTAGTGCAAAGGTTGGAGGAGCTTGATTGGCAGCAAGAAAACTGAAATTTGGGGTTGGGTGAGTAGAAGCTGGGAACCTCAGATGTGACTGAGGCATGGTTGGAAGTTGGGCTGAGAAAGGCAAAGAGAGAGCCAGGCAGAGAAGGATCCAGTTAGCTGAGAATAGGGCTGAGCCAACAAAGAGAGCGAACCAGGAAAAGAAAAAGGGGCTGACTCATTCATGGAAGTGCTTAAGCAGAGACTACGTTCTGGCAGAGTGGTGGTACTGAAAGTAGACTTGATAGGAGAAGTGTTTGCAGCTGGCGAAGCTCAGCTTAGGTTCCAGCACACCTGTCCCCACTCCTATAATCAGACACACACAGAAGTAAACACATAAGAAAGAGAGAGGGAAAATGGAAGCAAGGAGATGGTGGGGATAGAAACAAAGGGTTTGACAGGTGACGCCTGGCTTATAGGTATCAATCCAAAAGATTTAAAGTATTTTATTTAAAGGTAAAAACAGAAAGTGGAACACCTGAGTTATAACTAATGTAGCACACAGAGTTTTTGCTTTGTAGGTAACTGAAGCAAAGCGTATAGGTCAAAATTGATGATCGTTTATTGACCTTTGTTTTCTATTCCAAAAATGATTTTTGATGATTTATTTGAAACATGTGTCCTCATCCAACCACTCGTGTTCCTCTTTCTGTAGCACACCTCCTTTCCAAATATCAGCAATGGACTTCTGGATATCAAAAGGATGTCTCTATGCAATAATATAATACATAACTGCTAATAGTTATCCAGTCAATAACAATTAGTTAGCCTTCTAATTGTTAGTGGAGCCAAAATGTTGGTTAACGTAACAAGAAAGAGCTTGTTCAAAGAATCCACCTAATAACTGTTTCCACAACAGCTAGGTGGGATAAGTCCTGTGACTTTTCTCATTAATCATCACGACAATTAGAGCCTCAAACGTGTCACAGTTAGCGTTGTGCAGTCACAGCATAGACTGTCATGTAGGTCGTCAGATCACAGCTAACTGCCCGCAAAAGTGAGAAAACACTCCCAAGATATAGTAATGATTAGATTAGTAGCCAGCTAAATTACAGAGAAAATGTGTCTTTCAGCCAAGCATCAAAAAGATGCTGTGAAAGCATTCAGAATTGCAGATGATACCGACAGAGCTAATTAAGCTGTGGGTGTTGTGTGGCGCTAAATGAGCTGGCTACAGGTTCTAAATGTGAGGCTGCTGTTATGTTACTGTCATCTATGCACAGTGTGTGATTATCCGAAGCAGAGAGTAACAAATTAAAGTGTTTGTGTCTGTTGTTTAAACCAACGTGCCACAGGATTTTGACTACACAGTTTATTTTAAATGGGAGCATGAGCAGAAACAAGGTTGTTAATTTTTATGTCTCTTTTGTTGATTTAAAAAAAAATGGATGCCTGATTAACTGAAAATATTGCTTGTGTGATTTATACCTCCTTACTCCTACCTTACCAATGTTATTGATGCCCAGTTTGTATATGAAGCAAAGACAAGATTAACGATCCTTGAAGGTGGAGTATTAAATGATCCAAATGCAAATACACTGTATGGCTGTGGCCGCTTTTTTTTTTCTTTCTTTTTTTGGGGGGGGGTAATTCAATTCAAGGGCAGAAATTAGACTTGCAAAACTTCAGCCATACACAGGGAAATTACACTGGGATGTGTAGCTTTGCTGTAAGTGGCAAACAACAGGGAAATGAAACATGCACCAAGAAGAAGGAACCATCAATCTAATGGGATTCTATTGCAAATTCTCTGCATTTCAGTGTCGCTAGCTCTCACAGGGGGATAGTCAACAGTGGAATAGCTTTTAGACACTTCTTCCGCACATGCAGAGGAGTATGCCGCCGCTCTCTAGATCCTACATAACAAGCTTTATTCCATGTAATTCTGTACAAAGAAACTCATTTTCAGTTGTCTATAGAAAGAATAACAGCTTGGAATAAAATAATGGGAAGTCCAGTAAAAATGAATCAGCTTCATTAGATGCTGTAATAGCCTCACTTAGTGATGGCAGACACAATGACTGGCAAACTCTGCTCATTAAGGAGATTTGAGCCTCACATGGCAGCATATGATGAATGGCAAATTATGACCTGTTTTTTAAAAAAAATATTTTTCTGCACTGCACATAAGCTATTTTTGTAATCTTAAGCTTCCACAACAATTTTTAGATTCTCAAGCTAGTAATCTTAAGCTTAAAACACCACGGACCGTGATGTGATGTAAAGCTTTCACTCGGGTTTGTGTGAGCTAGCAGTGACTCCATAAGTATCCTCAAGCATGGCTTCTTTTTTAAACAGTGCAGAAGTGGAGCTTGAACAGCATGATGTGCACTGATTTGTGTCGTTAAACAAAGCAGAGGGCCGGATGACAAATGAGGGAGGAGGGAGCGTGATCAGTTAGACACTGGCAGCAGCAGTTGTCGTTTCTGCAGTGATTCAGAATACAACCATCGCCTTTAAAACTTCTCACCCCTTGCAAGTAGTGTGAGACAGAAGAGAATATATTACAGTTGATTGCAGATTATGACTGTTAGTGATATAACTGTTTGACCTTCTGTACCACTTCAGTAAATGGCCTGCTGCAGTCAGGTCACGTCAGACACAATGAAAGTCGAATAACCTTTGCATCATTCTTGCTCTCAGCTACAGAGAGACATCCTGGGAAGGACTTATCTTGGAAGAAGTGTAGGCTGATGAGTGAAATACTCAGCCATGGCAGAAGCAGCTTTTTGACTGGAGCTGGCATGGAGTGCAGAGCTGGATTTCTAGCCACTAAAGTTATTACATAAAGTAACATTTGAAGAGAGTTCACATAGAAGAGGACCTGAACACAGGACACCAGGGCTGCGGTAGAATAGTCAATTTTGCTTTGGAAAGGTTCCTAACTGAGTGAAGTGACCCAGAAGTATCTGTGAGGCAGCCTTAATAAGATCTGGATGAATTCTCTAAATACTAAGGAAAGGTGCTTCACTACATCCCCCTTTTTTACCTCCTAAAGTATATAGATATCTTTTGAACCTTCAACAATTTGTTAAACCAGCAGGAAAGCTATTAACACTATCCAACTTTAATCAAATGTATTATGAAGATGTTGCTTTGCATGTGGTAGTTTGTATCATAGATTTTTTTTAAATGCTCTCTGAATGCTCTTCTTCATGATTTAAATTAATATAAGGATTCCCATAATTCAGTTCACATTAGTTATGACCCCATTTTGAGCATTGCTGTATTTCCAGCCTTTATGGATTGCCATTAATTATTTTAACTTCAGTCACAGATGTTGAACGCCTTAATAAAAAGCAGGAGTTACACTCAATCATCTGTCGAGAGTGAAGAGAAAAGTGGACAGAATGAGCAGCTAATTTTAATGTGAGTTTCTGTGTATTCACTTATTTTCAAAGTGCTCAGCCTTGGTAATGAGGTCGCGTCTGTCAACAACATGGTAAGAATTCACAGGGAAAGGTATCTAAGATGTGCTTTATGCAGCCCATCTTCTGAATGTTGTGGTTTCACCAGAGTAGACTGATGCAAACAGCGCCTGCCTTTACATTATAACGTAGTGTAGGGTAAATGCAGTTAGCGCTATGCTTCTCTTTCCCTGTCTTCTTATGAATTCTCCTTCACCTCATAATTTTTCCAGCAAAGTCACAGAAAAGTGATTAGGTAAAGACATGGTGGATAATTTGGCCGCAATCCAAAATCTAAGCCTTTACTGCCAGGCTGGAGATTATACGCAAGAGCGCTATCGGTTTAGCAAACATTTCCAGCAAGGGTTACCTAAAAGGCAATGTTCCAAAAGGAAGCAAGGAAATCATACATAAATATAGCTACTAGAAGCATGTCACAAAAAGGAAAAACATCAAAAAGCTCGAAGAATACAAAGTGGATGGAATGACAAACTGGAAGGAGTGATATGACAATCAGGCAACAAGAAGTTGAAAAACAGACGATATAAATAGTGGGAAGACTAATTGCTAATTAATTAATGACATCGGTGCACAAAATTGGCAGGGAAATAGACAAAGAACAGAAGAAAAAGAGATGAACTTATTTTCATTTATTCATTTTGTTAGCCTAGCATTTTTATTTTCCTTTTCTCTCTCTTTTGAAATAAATGGCTCGTTGTGAATGGACCTTATCATTTGCCAGTACACAGCGAGTCCTTAACAGCCCTCGCTATGCCAGAGAGAAAGCAAAAGTAGTTCCTCTGCAAAACTCTCCCTTTAGGTACATGTTTTTATAAAAGCAGGTGTGCACAGGACTATCAAGGATGATCAGAAAATCATTAGCACGGCGAATAAAAACCTATATGACTTCACAGCAAGTCAACAATGCTCTTTGGGATGAAGGTGTAAATGTTTCCTCGTCAATGATCAGTGGGGCATTTTGTTACCTTGACCTTGAACAATTCACCACCAGATGCCAATCTTCACAAAAGCATCAGTTTGAGAGGGAACAAAGCGTGGACACATTAAACTCAATTGAGTCTCTATCACAATCGTAAAAAAAGGAAGAGATTAACACAAAACAAAACAAAAACATTGAGCATGATCCAAAATAAAGCACCTCATCTCTGTTTTATTGATAGCATTTATTGATAATTTCACTGCTGACAGAAGCAGCAGGATGATTGCAGAAGCATGCAGAGAGCATTGTGTGTGCTCCTGTTCAGCCCAATGCATCAAACCTATTGGACAACATGTTGTCTTTCAGTTGGAAAACAATTCAAAGCACACAACCGAAGCAACCAAAGAGCATGTCGTGGCGAAGACTTATAATATCTATGAGGTAGTCACATGACCTGAATTGGACTGAGCTGTATTTTAAGTTGATGAAGTACCAAATAAAGAGGGGGAGGACATCCCACTACAAGAGAAGTGTAGCGAATATGCAAAATGTCTGCTGATGCCAGTGTGCACTGGCTGACTGCAAAAGATTCTCCACAAACTATTAAATGTGATTATCTTTTTTAACAGCAGGTATGTTATGTTTGAAGCCCTAAACACTGAAGGACTATGCGTTAGAAATTTCTCTCTATATGTATATATGACTTGGGGCTTTTAACATAATGCTTTTTTTTTTAATTTAAAATTATACATGAGGGTCTGGAGAACAGCTAAAGTGTAACAGTGTCTATACTTTGGACTGTAGAGTAGACTGTAAATGGATCTGGGCTCTTTGTTTTTTTTTAGTATCAGTGTTGCCTCACAATGGATATAATTATGTCTGAATGTAAGTGTGATTGAAACTGTGATTCTCATAGCATGCTGATCTAAAAATAAAATATGAAATGCGAAGACTTGTAATTGTATAGCTAAAGTTTAAGGCCCGAAACCTTTTAGCATCATTTGTTTGGGGGGTTTTTTTGTTTTTTTTTAAAACCCAAACACCTACACATAATTATTAAGACTGTTTGGGGAGTGACTTCTTCCCAGTTTGGACTCTCCTGCTAGTGTGGCTTTCTTTCAGCATCTGCGTCCAGCTTTAATCTCACTGAGATGTGTTGAAATCATGTCAGCACACGCAAACTCCCCGAGTTTTAATTGATAGTGTTGAATGGAGACAACATGCACTCAACTGTGGTGGAAACACTTATCCTCACAATTCAAAACTAACGAGAAGATGTTTGGAAATAGAAGAGGAATTTCTATACAGACAATCTGCAATCTCCTTCCATTTCAGTTAAGATGATGCTTTTCATTGCATGTCTAATGTAGACCATTTTTATGGATATGATGGCGTGCTTAAGATAAATAATGCATTTTTTTTTTCAATTTACTGACTTTTCCAGTCAAAATATGGTCTTAGATAAGATTTAATTAGACATTATGTCACATTCTGATATGTTAGTCAAGATTTCTTTTATAAATTATGTGTATTATGTTCAAGATTAGTTTTCATGAATATGACTCGTCACGATGATTTAAATCTGTCTTCACGTGCATAGATGCAAGTGGTGTAGCCATCATTGCAGAGCAAAAGCTGAACATTAAATAATTAAAGGTTGTGCTACAGGAAGAATTTTAATGTCTTTCAGTACAATTTCGATGGGGGTCAGTAACTTGAATACTTAAAACACAGCACAATAACCTAATAACTCACCAATATCGAGAAATTAAGAGCAATTAACATCTTGACTAAAATCAACAAAAAAGAAGCGAAAATAAGTATAGGCTTTTTTTTTTCTTTTTTTTCAATTATGCAACACATTTTGAGCAAAATGTCAGCTGAAAAAGAGGAAATTACAGAAACAAATGAGATAATCATAATTATATTGCTGCATATCCAAACACTTTTCAAATCCCACATTGATATGAGGTGCTAATTACATATGCATCTTCCTGGGGTTGGGTGGGAGGTATAACCAGTCACGAGGGATCACATCCATAATTCATTATTTTACCTATGAATTTAAATCACAAATGGGTAAGAAAAGAAGTGCTTTTGTGAACTTCGAATAACGTCTCGTGCATTAATACACAGTAAATCTGCACTGTGCAAATACGGCATGATTAACATAAATTAAAACATAAAGGATTGAGCTCAGGGTAATAAAATGAACTGAACTGATTAAAGCATCATCATTTTTGTAAATACCAATCATACTGTGCATATTTTTCCTTACAAACTTCATCATTTCATAGTATTCATAATCCGGCTAGGCTGAACTACATTGCTTCGCTGCAATGTTTTGTTATCAACTTGTTAATGAGCTTGTTCTATAACACCTAAATTAATTATTATTTTTCTTATTATATTATTAGTTTGCTTTTCTGTTAGGATGCTTATGCAGCAGTGCGTGTATCTGTAGTTGTTATTGTTATTTACTCTCGATGACAACTTGGCAAACAATCTTTTAATGAAATGCACATAATATGCCTTAAAGCTCCAAACAGGCTTGGTGTCTGCATAAGTCTCTAACCTGCCTTTGAATGATGTGTACATAGCCGGTTTATTTTTTTTTAAAACACCCTGTAATTTAGTTTGATATATTGCCATTCAATAACTGTTTTACACTTGTTATAGCTGTAGTGTTATAGTTTATTGGATGAAAAATGCTGTCATAAAAATTTTAAACCTCACTGCAATATATCTGTCTATCTTACAACCACATTATCTAGTATGATAAACATTTAAGTGAATGTCCATGTTGGGCATCCAAGAGTTTTGAAGGTGAAGTGTTACACAAAATGTAATTCCTAAAGGGTAGATGGCCTGCTGTTGGCAACATCACATTGAATATCCAGACTCTGAAATCTGAGTAGGTTTCTTTTGTCCATTTGTCAATATCACTTGCCATTTTTTTCTTTCAAGGGCACATAAACGAAGGGTTGAGAGCAGGCATTGAACCTAATTATGCTGATGGTCGTGGGATTCTAAAAGCCGTCGGTCATTAGCTCTCATAAACGTCTACATGGCGTCCCCTGAGTGACGTTTTGCTGAGGACAGGGAGATGCATCTGATGCATTTTTATTATAGACTTCACAATGACTGCAGCATGAGCTTGGTCGATGAAAGAAAGGCTTGGGGAGTGTCCGGGAAAGTGTATTGTTTTTTTTGACTGTAAGGCCTGCTATCACGTTTATATTGAATCTATGCTCTGTATGCTGGCCCGTATCATATATCTGCAGAGTAAGACAGTATTGTTGTTGCAGCACAATGCAGAAGAAATTTGGTGAATGATTGCTGCTGAGAAAGGAACTTAAAAACTAGATAAATGTGTTTGCCTTCCTTATCTTCCATAACATATTTCCACTCAGAATGTTTCCTGAGTGCTAAGTGTAAGAATGCAAGACATCTGGACAACATAATTTAGAGGAAAAATTTTTGGGTTTTTTAATTTATTTTTATTTTTTGCTATTGAAAACTGCAGCACTTTGTGTGCTTGCTTAAATGTAAAATTCTTGTGCATGTCTTCAGCTTGCTATTCTCCCGTGGGACATGTATCTGTCTCCTCCACACAATAAAGCTTGATTTATTTTCAGTCCACTCTGTGCATTCGATAATGTAGTTTAATCTGATTCAAGGCAGAATCTTGGCATCCAGGTAGGGGAAGGCTTCTATTTGTCTACTCTTGGATTTGGATCCATCTTTTTTTCTCTGGAACCTAAAACAAAGCATGTGCTGGATGTGAGCCACCACACAGACGAGTAGCTCAGAAAATGATCTTCAGCATGCATCAATCCAGCAATGATTCAGGTGGGGGAGACTGAATGGAGCTCGTCTCCAAAGCTGTCACTGCAAAACAAACAAATTACAGCACATAGTCGCTGTGGGCAACAAAGTGAAAAGATAAAATAGTAAAATAAGCTTTAGGATTGCTTATGATTATACGTTATCGTACTGTATGTGTAACACATATCTAACATAGGAGGCCATCATTTCTGTGTAACATCAGCATATTACCTCAGAGGTTGGTGATGTATTGTATAAAGGTCACCATATAGATCTGAAATAGGTTTAATTATTACAACCAGACCACCACAGTAATACAATAATATGAGACCTTTTGAAGTACATAATCAAGAATTATGAGAGAGCGGTCATGGCAAAGTTCATGTTTTTGCTTTCTCCTCCATATAATAGCGTCTCTCCCGTATACAAAAGCACCACAGTATGCAGTAATCTCACACTGAACTAGGTGAAGGATGCGGTGTTGTCATGTTATCCTTCAAATAAAGCATGCAGAATAAAATTCCTTCAGAGTGCCAAGAATCCAGGTGACAAATTACACTGACAGCACATAAAGATTGTTTCACAGGAGATCACAGGTTGAAATTTGTCTCTGGTCTTTCATTTTCTGCACTTCTGATTATGCATGGACTTCTGTATACTTTGTGTACACCGTTTTTACACGGAGCATCCCAACTGCCGCCGAGAGCAAATAACATGGTATGTAAGCATAAGCGCGACAACAATGGCAGCAATACATTTGTTTCTGTGAACGTGTGAAAGCTGTCTTCGCCATGCTCTCTCTTGCAAGAATCTCTTGAGAACTAAAGAAACTAAAGAACAGACTTGAGTAACAGGCACTGAAGTAACAAGAGCGAGCCAAACACTGCCAATCGCTACACCATGGAGCCGCTGGAGTTTACTTTGCAGTGGGACTCGAAAACTATTTTAAAAAAGAATCCATGGATTAAATTGTGACTGATAAAAGTTGAATAAGTTATGCATACGCTAACCCTGCTAAAAGTGAACTAAATACTGAAAATGAAAATGGAAAGACGGCATCCTTCTGCAGAGTGTGTTCTTCATATGGGCGAGAGTTACATGTTTGAATTAAGATAGATATTGGGACTTTAAAATCCATTTAGCGTTCAGACATTTTAACAGGTTCATTTTTGTTTCGAAAGACCCATTATGAGAGTAAACAAACCTAATTCAGACTAATAAAGTGCTGTAAGCAGTCTGACCTTGCTGTTGGGTTGTTTGTAGTTCGCAGCACAGACTGCCTGGAATCTGCTTTTCTTTTCTTAACTGCAGCTGCAAAACTGTGGGCACATACCAACAACAGAGCTGTAGTTTCCACCAAATACATTTGGTTATATACCTTTTTTGGCGGTGTGCGACACGAATAGAGGACAATGACACATCTCCCAAAAGCGATCCTTTTGTTCATCTGTATAACTTCAATTTTCATAATTGCTTTGCTCAAATGGAACTCCAGGCACCTGCCCAGCAGCACTATTTGGCTGTGCTTTCCCTTATGCTGCATTCAGACTCTGGCTAGTGATTTTTCACACTCGCATTGGAGATTAAAAAAAAAAAAACAGGCTAGTAAAATATTCATTCCTCAGTTTTGCATAAATTACATCTCATAATAGGTTATGCATACAGCTGCATACTTTTACAGAAATTATTAATGTTACGCCACTTTCATCTGCAATGGTGTAATTAACTTCAAATCCTAAACTGCCTTTCTCCATTAGAAGCGATGCAAATATCAGGGATTGTAACATCTAGTCTTTATTGAATCTCATTTGGTGTTCACCTGGTCAAACCGACCTGAGAAGATTATATATTGCAAGGAATTAATATAGCTGAAGACAACAGGAATAACTCACACCTAAAGAACTGTTAGCAGGAAGAAATGTGTCTCAGGTCATCTCTTCAGACCTCCCTGGCCCTATGAAAGCTAATTGAAGTTCATAGAAAGTGCAGGTATCTGATTGAGAACACATTTCATTTGAGCAGGAAAAGGACACATAAAAATGTAATGCTGACATAAGGATAAAAACCTTGCATAGTACTATGAACTTGTGCATCAGGCTAACCTCAGCAGGTTTTGTGAGTGATGGAATAAATTGAAAGTTCACTGATGGGATTCACTGCCAGCTTCGTGTTTGGTGTTTTATAGTGGGAATTATGCAGGTAACTGGTGACTGATTTAAATAATAGGTTGACAAAAATTGGTTTAAAGAAAAAAAAAAGAAAAAGACGTTGGGTTACCTGATGTTTGTGGGTGGCTATGGATTAACATCATACAGATGTAAACCAGGAAGCTTTGATGAGCTTCACACCTATCTTGCACAGCTGTTAACACAGAAGACTTGAGCAGACCCACAAGATGAAGCACTAATGTGCGATATCATGCTCAAATCATGTTATGGATGTGGTACACAACACAATGCAGTTCTCCGCCGTGATGCTGACAAGCTGATTTCCTTTACGCGTTACTCTGACAGTTTGTTCTGTTCAGCACTGTGTGGCCATGTGTACAAACATCTGCCAGCTCTTGCAGTTGCTCTGTGTCTAAAAAGATGCCAGCTAGTGCCAGCAGGGAGATGAATGCAGCAACATCTGAATTATTGACGAAAGTCAGAGGTATCTTAATTTTAATGACTTTGGACATGAGGGGAATTTGAGGATTGTCATTGCTCTTTTCACCCACACCAAGGACATAAGCACCCTCTAATTAAACAATGAGCCATCTTGAAATCTATTATAGAAACAGTGGAGCAAATAAAATCAGGCCTAATGATCTAATATTGTAAAAATGACCAAGATGCAGCCACCGAAGCTTTTTGCTGAGATGTAGCTTTCATTTACAAACAGTCAGGGAGAGAAATTGTGGCTGTAAACTGTAAGCTTATTATTTCTTCTGTAACTCAATATCCTACAACCATTATGTAGCCATCCTACATGGGATTTGAATAAATTCAATTGAAGGAGCCATGTTTGCATGTATGCAAATTCCCTTCTTAATTCAAGAACTCTCATGTTATTCCCTCTCTCCATTTTTCTCCGGCATTTTTGCATCACAGCAATAGCATTCGACAATCCTCTGTGACTTGCAAATTAGTGCAAAGAGTTGAAAGAAAAATAAAAATTGATCCATGAGCTTTGCTGATTCTGGTACAAATTATTTATAAAAGGAGAAGGAGAAAACAGAGAGAAAAGAGAGATGTTTCACCTTATGAGCAGAGATGCGTTGCTGAATATTCTATGATGCCTATTTTTCTCTGTGCTGGTTAAGACAACTGCACAAACACTGTTCCAGGCCTCCCTAATGGATATAAAGTAAATTATTGCGGCATCAATATACCATATTAAACATGATGACACTCTATTCTGGATTTTGTTTTCTTCATTTATTTTATTTTTATTTTTTTGGCTGTTAAATCACACACAAGTTCAGTGCTGGGATTCGATGCCCTTCTATGAAAAATGAATCTATTATATTCTTCAGGAGCTTCACTGATGGTCCTTGGTGGTTTGAACAACTGCAGTGATTAATGGCAACATGAATTTTGCAGACACCCTCTACTGGCTTCAAATAGTAACTACTACCGCCTCAAATCATTCACATCATTCACATAACGCTCTCACTCCGACCTCCCCCCAAAACTTCATCTTTCTTTTTCCTCACATTTCTTTGATCTAACTGACCACCCCAGACTAAAACTTTCCATGTTTCTCTCGTTTTCCCTACATTAAAGAAAATTATTCTCCAGCCTACAGAATTGGGTCAACTGCACCAACATATTACATCATAGCGAAACCTCTCTGCATTTGAGATTACTCCATTACTTTGATGACTGAAGTGATTTGTACATATGATTCAGCTGTATGATCTTGTAAGGATTTTTTAAAAACTGACTGTAAAAAATAAATAAATAAATAATGCATGTGAGGCAGTTTACACTTGCGGCATGGAAAGGTGTCAGATTTTATTTTATTTGTTTCAACACCAGCTGCAAAGAGACATTTTTATGCTCAAGGAGACAGAAAACAATATAATGAGTAATCAATTCAGGGGGTAGTAGTGGCACATCATATCAGTGGAGAAGTACTTTCCTGTTTACACAAGTTTATACTTCAAAGGTTCCCATCTGTTCTCTGCTCCTGTTTGTTTGAGTGTTATCGCTATTAAGACCCTTCTGTCCTCTGGGGAAACTTTATTTTCGTGCACAATTGCAAAAGTTAAACTCAACTTTAAGTCGCTACATTAAGCAAAAGCATGAACATATTCAAAATCCAGGGCTTAGCTGGGCTGCTGGAAAAGTACCTACTTCATATTTTTCTTTTGCAGTCGGGACATATTTGCTAATTGATTGTGTTCACAGCTTTCTATCAGAATAAATCATGAACGCGGCTCTGTTTGGCAACTGGCATCCCGCAGCACATGAATGCATGACAAAGGCAGACTTTTCAAATGCATTTCAACACAGCGTAACATGACTTTGACAAAAATAAAATCGGACATGATGTTCTTTGTAATGGATTAAGTTGTCTGTCATGTCATGCAGACATTAAATGGAAAGAGTGGCTGCCAAGAAAGCAGCAAAAGAGACTGTTGGCAGTAGTCTAAAATAAATGTGGCTCCAGAAAACTGGTACAACATTCAAAACACAGGTTTGGGCCTTTAATCTTTGAATTAAAAGATAGTTGCTACAGTCACATTGCTTTTTTTTCCCCCTTCTGATTCCGAGCCTATTATTGTCTCTGAAAATCAGCTTCAAAAGCAGCTCAGTCACAACAAGATGAGGATCATTTTTATAATGTTGTTCAAATGCAAATATAACTTAACCTACATTTTAAAATGCATGTTAGGCTCCTAGTTATTCACTGCTAATCCAAACTGACAAGAAGCTCACATTATTTTACATTAATTGTGACTTTTCCTTTCTCACTCTTTTTGACATTTTAGCTTTAAGGCATTTTAGAGGGAAAAGCTGTTATTGGCTTGCTAGAAGCAACCTTTTGAACTCCTTTGAACCCCCTCTTTGCAGTTTTTGAGTGCTACCCTTTTTAAGGGTGTCCTGCCTAGGCTGACAGACACCCGTGACACCCTCCTGCAGCATTAATGTGCCATGAATTCAAGCGCAGCAACATGACATACCGATGAGGGGGGGAACTAAAGAACAGATCAACAAAAGATAAAACTATTTGGGGAGAGTAATAATTGTAAAAATAGCTTTTGATTAAATAATGTAGGAGAAAGAGAATGAAATAAATTATATATGTTCATAGCCTGAATTGCATTACATAATTGATGCGCACGGTCGTACATTATGTAGCAACTGTCAACATGTGAAATATGTTTGAAAAAATAATACAAGTGTGATTCTCGAACCACTTAAGGGTGAAAGGGAAGGAGATGCCTGTGGGACAATGCCGGTATCACACCCGGACTCACCTACAGCTCAGCTTTTCTGTCCTTTTCCTCTTTCTTTAAATCCAGGATGCAGTTTAACTGTCAGAGAACGTGTTAGGATGCATTTAGGGTCTAAACTCCCAAAGGGGGAACAAGATTAGAATGTCAAATGTCATAGCAAACATTAAAAACGTCTCATGAACTACAAGAAAACCGGTAAGACTTGCGCTCCTTTGATATATCAAGGCCTTTGTATGATGCTCAGGATGATGTTTTAGGACTGAAAAAAACCCGCCTATGACTCACTTTTTGAAAACTAGGTTGGTCGTGACTATGCTTTTATATGTTTGCAAGTATATCAAAAAAAAAAAAGAGGAAAAAAGCCATCACTCGACTGAGTTAGTGCAGTATTACCCTGGGGCATTCTGCAGACTTTGGGGTTGGATATCACAAATGCACCTTAATGGTGTATTATTGATTTGAATGTATTGCCTGTTCCCCTAATTTACATGTTTCAGAAGCCCACAGTGCACTGCATGTAGGGAGGCCAATAAGTGCTGCTGTTCAGGAGAAAATTGAGTTTCAACAGGGGCTGAGATGCGACTGCAAAATTACAAGTACAAACACTCGTCTGATGAAGATCTCATTTTGTTTTTAATACTCTCAAGTCAGGATTTATTGCAAAGAGCATGTCACCCATCTGCTTTGTTTTACTATTATTTGAATGCTATTGATTGAAAAAAAAAAAAAGGAGCACGCGCATACACACACACAAATACACACACTTAGATCCTTTTTATTAAATCCACAAGCCTGGATCATGTCATGATTGATTTCAAAACAGCTGCAAGGCAACGTTTTGGAAAGAAAATCAAGGACATCAAAGCTTTGGCTTTGAGGAGACTTATTGGTAAGATTATGACCATGAATGTGATCATAGCATTTTAATTTTATGTTGTCAATTAATTAAATTTGAACTGATTGCTGTTTGTGCACTGATTTCTGATTGAATTTGCACATATCCATTACATGGAAAGTAAATTGCCGGAACAGTATATTAAAAAAAAAACCCCAAACAAAACAAACAAAAAACCCCATTGCAGATACAGTATACCTACTGATTGACTGCATCTATTCCACCTGTATTCGACTGAGAAAACTCAACTTACCAATAAAATGTGGATGAATGTCTGAAACATGGAGCTTGACCCATGATTACAGCATAATTAGATGATTAATGTGGATGTGGTGATGCAATGATTAGTGGAAACAGTTCTGGGTTCAGAGATCCTGGTTGGCTGGGGCCTCTCTTCGTGGAGTAAGCATGTTCTCCCAGGGTCTGTGTGGGTATACACTCTGGGTAAAGGACGTGCATGCTAGGTTGGGCTGTAGGTGTGAATGTGAGCGTGAATTTGCTCTCTACATCTCTGTGTTAGCCCTTTGATAGGCTGGCAACCTATCCTCCGCCCCATGCCCTACCCAAGACCCTGAACTGAATAAGCTGTTAAGAGGATGGATGGCTTGACATTTATACATTTACATTAATGTGAGCCACAGTTAACGTCATCCCTATTTAGTATATTATGTGATGTTCTTTTGGTCTAAGGAGATTGACCTCTTCACATAAGGGTCAGTGTGCTGGATCAATTGCAGAAAGGGTTTTTTTGGAGATTGCATGAGAAAACCAAACAGGCATGGGAGCTGTTGCGTGATGTGCCAGAACAAGAAGGGGGAGGAAAAAAAAGGTATTCATAAACTTCTGTTCAGGTTAACTGCACCTGATCAGTGAGAATACAGTAGGGTCTGGAGTAACTGTCAACCACGATGGTGTTTTGCTGTTCGCATGGAGGTAGTGCAGCCTGGAGGATCATGCGAGGATGCCCAGGAGGCTTTGGGGGCTTTGAAAAGGTAGGCATTTTGGAGAGGAAGCAGATGGCCCACATTAAAAGCAAAGGGCCCTTGTGACTGTCCTCAATGGCCCTGCAGAGAACTGGGTAATTAAATGAGAAATTTAATCAGATTCCTCAAATTAAATGTCCAGCTGGATAGTTCTGCAAGAACACCACTGACTACACATTTACCTAAGGGAGTATCACCAGTGGATGCATAATTCTCCAATCAGTACACACTTGCACAAGAGGATATTCCAGGTGATGATTGCTGCTAAAGTATTCCATTCACAGTTCTGCCAGCAGGAGGCAAGGGGGCCCTCACTGCGCGGCCACTGAGGGGTCATTTTAATAATAAGACCTGGGAGGAAGCAACAAAACTGCAAGAGGACAGGATTGGTGGGGTGCAATCAGTGGAATTAGCCGGTTGGCTATTATATTTTCCGCCTCCGCGCTCCAGCTAGATATCTACCAACATTTCTGTTTGATGCAACATGTTTTGACGAAACACGTTTGTTTTGTTTTTTTTAAGAGGCACTGGAGTGTCGCGTGGATGGTGGACAAGAGCCCTCGATTTCTGGAGTCTTTCTTATCACAGCCACCCTAGACGGAAACCAGCTTCTGGGTCCGTTAGAAGTCATTTTGCATTCAGCAAATCCAAGAACCACCTCCCCCCTCCCCACCTCCTCTCCCGTCGCTGCTCCCGCCCCGTGCAGACTCCCTCCCTCTCTCTCCCTCTCTCTCTTTTGCACACACGCAGCCTGTCCGGTAGGATGGGACCAGACCAGTAGCCACATATCCGTGCACGCCTGACCGCTAGTCTACTTCCTGGATGGAAGAATGGGACATTTCCAGCACCACTTTTCTGCTTCAGGCTTCGTTTCGCTGACGCCGCGGATAATCACTTAATAATGACCGCATGTAATCAATATTATTCGATCACTTTTTTTTTCTCTCCCCCCGCTTCTTCCTCCTGTAGTTAAATACCGCGATTGATCGCCGATTGACCTCGCTACACTTCGGGAATGTCGCTATCTGGAAGCCCGCAGCTGCAGACACGGAGGA
>VVHJ01052421.1:0-18176 GCA_015107715.1 Tylochromis polylepis
AATCACCTGGTCTTTAGCAGGTCTTAAAATTTGGTAAATACAATCTCAGCTGAACAACACAACACATGGCATATTACACTGTGCAATTATTTAATAAAAACTAAGCCAAAATATAGAAGAAGTGTGCGAAAAATTAGTACACCCTTACTGCTTCTGTAAAAATTGAGAGTAAGTAGCAGCCTGGTGCTTATGATCAAATGCACTTGATCGTCAGTAAGTGTGGGCACCTCTAGAAAAGCAGACGTTTTAACAGTTTGTTGGTCTGGAGCATTTAGATAAGCAAAGAAGGAAAGGGAATGGAAAGCAATGACCCTAAAGGAGCAACTGTTGCCTCTAATCAGTCTGGGAAGGGCTATGAGACCATTTCCAAGCTATCTGAAGTTCACCATTCTACAGTGAGAAAGACTGTTCATTAGTGGAAAACATTGGACATCCCAGCAAATTCATCAGAAAGTCAGACTGAGGATGCTCAGAGAAACTGCAAAAAAAGAGCTAGATCTCAGACTCTGCAAGAAACAATTAGCATATTAAATGTTAAAGTTCAGTAAAGTACAATTTGAAAAAGACTGGACAACTATAGCTTGTTTTGAAGAGAAGGCCTTTTCTTGATTAAAAGAATGTAGTAGCACATCTTAGGTTTGCCAAGCTACACCTGAAGAAAGTACAAAACTTCTGGAACAATGTCCTTGAGATCAAAGTGGAGATGGGTGGCTCTAACCAACAGCCCCACATTTAGTGAAATCCAAACAGAGCATATCAGAACAAACAGCTCTTATAAAAACTCTTATAAAAACTGAAAGCACAGAGGTGGAGGGGTAATAATTAGGGCTTGTTTGTCACCACAGGACCCGGTAGTCCTCAACTTCACCATAAACTCTATTCTAGAGTCAAAGAAGCACCACTGTAAAGAAGAATGGGCAAAAATTCCTCTACAATAATGCACGGTTATTAAAAAAATATTACATCAACTTATTCCTGTTGAAGACTGTTGAGTTATATATATATATATCCATCCTCTGTTGTTTATCCTTTTCAGGGTCACACAGGGCTGGAGCCTATCCCAGCTGTCTTAGGGCGAGAGGCAGGGTACACCCTGGACAGGTCACCAGTCTGTCGCAGGACTAACACAGGGACACAATTTTGAGTTTCCAATTAACCTATCCCCACTAACTGCATGTCTTTGGACTGTGGGAGGAGTACCCAGAGAGACCCCACACAAACACGGGGAGAACATGCAAACTCCACACAGGACCGGGACTCAGAACTCAGGACCTTCTTGCCATGAAGCAACAGTGATAACCACCATGCCACCGTGCTGCCTTTGTTGTTGTTGTTGTTGTTGTTGTTTCGTTTTTTTTTTAATTTATAGTATAGTGCAGTATGTATTTACATGTATAAATTCCATGATCTAAGAAATGTCACTGTTACTGAAAAAATAAATCTAGGGCAACCAGTAACATCTGTTGAGGGTTCTTTTTATTTTCCCCCCAGAGTGAAATACCTACTGGGACATCAGACTCATTCACATTCTGTCTGGGTCTACCTGAGTCAGTGGGGTGCTGAAGGCATTTCAGAATGGAATTCATGCTGCTGATTTATTCCACATGGCTACCATAGCAACAGACTCTGAAGCAGTTCAGCTCACCTCCTCATCAAAGAATCCTTTTCTCTCTTTCTGTCAAGTTTTAACACTGTTTCTTGGGCCCCTGTAACCAGTGGTCCCTGTGGTCACTATTATATCATACTCTGCTACATAAAACTTGTTCTCTTAGTTAAGCTCCAAAGTGCCTTCCTTTCTTATGGAATTGAACCCCTAAATCACCTCGTAAATTTGGCTTCCGATCCCACACATGGATTCCATCTGAGTAGATGAAAAAGAGAAGTTTAAATCTGGAACAACTCATATTAATCATGCATTTTAGGATTGAGAGGCAAATTAATTGTGCTCAAAAATCTGTAAACCAGCAAAGACCCCAACAGTCAAAGGGCTCTGTAAAAAAAACAGTACCCTTTCTTTGCTTTGTTGAGGATAATGCTCAGTCTTTTCCTCTGTTTGCAATCTTCATGTTTTTTTCCCCCTGTTGTCTTTGTTGTTCCCACACAGTACTGCTTCCATCAGGATCCACTGTACTTGATTACAAGTGAAAATGTCACAGAAAAAGGGAGAGGTTATCAGGCAGTGGAAAATGAACAAACAGTAAATGATCCGCTACAGGTACTAACGCTGCTGCTGTGTGCAGTATACTGTACAAATGCCTGTGCGTACATTTTTGTAACAACTGATTGTGCTGTGCCCAGCAAATATGAACAGGTAGCTCTCATAGTTTTCTCTCTAGTATATTATATTTGAGTATATTTCAGTTTTATTTTGTATTTTATAGCATCTCTGAAGGTATTGGAATGAATTATTAGCTATGGACATGAAAGCTTGTACATCTGAAAAGGCACCATCAGTGCTGAATGGTATATGCAGGTTTTAGAGCAACATATGCTCCCATCCAGGAAATAGCTAAACCGCTTCCTGCCAACTATTATAACGGCACAGCTTTGTGTTAGAAGAGTCCAGGTGCTGAATCGGCCTGCCTGCGGTCCAGACCTTTCACCAACTGAAAACATTTGTTTCACAAAACAAAAAATACGATAAACCTGGACGGTTGACAGTTAGGATCGTATATCAGACGAGAGCGGGACAATTCTGCTATCCCAAAAGTCCAGACATTTGCTCCAGTCACAGACGTTTACAGACCGTTCTTAAAAGGAAAGGGGGATGCTACGCAGTGGTAAACATGACTCTGTCCCAGCTTTTTCGTGACAGGTTGCTCCCATGAAATTCTAAATTACATTATTTTTCTTCTTATAGTAGTAGTTTAAAAATTTCACGTTTTCTATTGTATTTTCTATTGTGAATGAAATGTGGGTTTATGAGATTTTAAAATCATTCTGTTTTATTTGAAGTTTACATATTGTGACAACTTTTTGGGGGAAATGGGGTTGTATGATGGATGATAATACAAAAAATGACATATACATGAAAACACTGTACACACAGCAACAGGACAACATGTGCTATGCTGCCCAGTGTTATCTCAATGACACAGCTGTCACAGAAGTATTTTTTCCCCAGCAGCCACTATATTAGATAACCAAAGTGAGAGAGCTTGTACTGACCCCTGACTGATCTTTGTTTTTGTATATCGCTTGCAATAGCACATGTGTCACCTATACAAGACATGAAAATTCAAATTACACATTCAAGAGGATTCACTCTGATTCATGTGTCAGTGTGCTTTTCTCTGATCCCAGGAATGACTCTGTGAATAATAAAGATGACTGCCAGGCATCACATTGATGGGTGGTAGGGATCTACCAGCCATCAGTATGGGAGCTGCGATGTTTCCCACAGCGCCCATACTTCAGAAGACACAAGAGGCTTAGAAAGGACAGCTGAGTGAGTGAGAACGATGGGAAGTGTAGATCATCTGGCTTTTCCGACTGATAGGCAAGGGAAAGCAGAGAATGCAGAATGAGTCAGAGAGAGATAGAGAAAGTGTGAAGTGAATGAAGCAATGAAAAGGAAAAGGAAAGGAAAGAGAGCACAGAGTAACGTGTACCCACTGAGGTGTGTGATGGGGAACTCTGTGCTCCCTTCACCTTTGGGTTTTGCCTCTCCAGGGATAACAAACTTTGAATTATATTACTGCCTCATCTGGAAACCCGAACTCTAAATCTTCCAAGAGAAGTATCGGATGCAAGTGAAAAACTTGGTTGCCCTAAAATATGTGCATGACAGACAGGTAGAAATTTGTAATGCTGCTAAGTGCAACTTATTATTTTTTGGCATTTATTTGTATATTTTACCAACAGGATGCCTGAATACTAATATGAAATGAAATTTCTTTTTGAGGAGAGAAGAAGAGAAGTTTAAAACAACAACAACATGATCAGGAGATTGGAAAACAACACAATAAACAAAGAATCATTGAAAACAATTACAATTTAAAAAAAAAAAACTGCATCTGTGCAGCTTTATTTAACATCTCTATTCAATAAAGTGCACTATTTAGTGAAAGTAATGCATGAATACTGTGTCATGAATCTGGGTGTAATCACTACATTTATGTCCCTGTGAGGGCTGCTCTCTCCTCTAATCCATCTCTTTATCCCAGCGTCTTGCTCATTACATAACTCTGACCTTTGTTCCGTGTCAGATCCAACAGCTGGCCAAGGCTGTTAAACACCAAACAACACGCACAGACAAATAGCACATATTGGTCGTATTGGCTTTTATATGCAGGAGTAATAAAATGGAATGTCTTGATTTACATATAAAAGTAGAGATTATTAGTTGGTTACAGAGAGGTGAAACAGTCTCAGACATACTATGGAGCTGCAAGAATTCATCTATATTTATTGTTGACCCCAGCTACAGAAACACATGTACTCAAGGCTTTGCATGCTGTTAAGTAAGCATATACAGTAGGCATTCAGCCTGCTTGTCTGTTGAAGCCTCTCACCCATTCATAATCAATATGCACAGAAAGACAGAGAGAGAGAGAGAGAGAGAGGGAGCAAGAGAGAATTATGATGACGTTTGGACATTATTATTTGTTTTATGTGATTTTCTTCTGGCCTCTTTGTGAAATATACTTAGGAAAACAAACATAAAATGAAAAAAATATACAGTGAGAAAGCATAACTTCTGTATTGTATGCTCTGCACATTTCTTTCAAAAAGCAAGCAACTAAATCAGGAGACCAAACGTAACCAAGTGTGGTGTTTTAGTAAAGATGAAAATAAAGCGTCCTCTGCTGCAGAGAGGCGATAAAAGATGAGGAAAACAACGAGGAAGAAGATATTTTACCCAATGCTGAATGACCCAAGGGCCCCTGAGTGAAAACAGAAAGTGCTTAAGGCTGTAAGGTACCAGCATCTGTTAGTTTCATCCACAGAAAATATACGGATTTGTATGAGTGATCAAATTAGTAGTATTAAGCAGATTGTTCAGCACTTCATGACACTTTCAGAGATATTCTTCAAAGCGTCATGTAGTACACTAATACTTTGGAAGTGATTACAGCTTTACTTTTGCCACACTGCAGTTCTTTCATGAGCCACACATTTAAATGCAGTTTAACTTTGCAAATTTGCCTCATAAGGAAGAGTCTGACTCTGAGCTTTGAAACTAACATTGGCTAGTTAAAATATATAAAACCAATTGCATTACTATATTTCTTTATCAATATGCATTAGTTTATTAAAGTATAGAATAGTAGAACCTAGTATTATTAGGTAGATTTATTCATCTCTCAGGTTAGAGTTACCCAGTTACATTTTTTAGTATAAATTAAACATCCTGACTGTTAGCATTAAAATGCATGAATTGCTTTTAAAGCATAGTTTAATGATCTGTTTTTCGTGATGCCACACATTGTTGAGTTGATCTATGGCTGTGAATAAATTTTAAACATAGGATTTATGTGTACACTTCTAGGGGAGCTGCAGACACTGAAAACTGATTCTCAAAAATGGACTGTTCAAACATTTTACGATGCACTTTTTTCAGTTGATAGCTTAATATTCATCAAGCACTGAATAACATAGCAATGTGTGTGCATTATAGCAGCAGGCAGCTGGGAGCCTGTGGTTGCTGGTGAATATTTGATGAGAGAATAGATCCTCTCCCTGGACAGGTTGAGTACAGTGTGCATACTCAGTCACACAGACGAGCACTCACAGACACACACATGCAGACATACCTCGATGCACACACATACACCAGGTGGTACAGTGTCTCTGCTGTTCAGCAGTTAAGCAAGTGCCAGTGAAGGTGATATAAGAGTATACTGCAAAACTCCCTGATGAAAAACACACCAGAAAGAGATGCCTCTCATTCTTCACGGTGTCCCTCTCAGAAATCATCAGGACACGCGCTACGCACACATGCAAGGTCATCGTCTCTTTTTCACTAGAGGCTTTCAAGTTGCAAGAGTCGAACACTAAGAGAGCCAAACACAAAGAGAAAATGAGCAATTAGTGCAAGAAGTGCACATCTCCATTGGTTCATATCAATCAGAAATAATATTTATTTTAAAACACATTTTGCAGCATGCAGTACATAAGTACCTTATACACCGAAAATGATTGAGAAAAAAGTGCAATTTGAAAATACTAATACTGGGAAAAAGACTCTTTTTGCAAACATTTGGCAGCAATGCTATTGGATTTGATTTGATTTCTCTGCAAGAAAAATATACATTTTAGTTAAAGTGCCTGCATGCAAGCTGAACAAAGGCTGCCTCTGACACTGTACACTGGTAGTGCAGGACTCTCCTTGTAGTCTAAAACCCCATCTTCTTTTACACCTCTTCAATTATATACAGCTGGCTGTCTAGACCTTATCACAGAACCTGTACAAACATTCTGATGACATTCAGGTACCAACAACATTATAGATTGGCCGCTTCAGGGCTTGTGTGATTACATGCTACACAGACAGAGGTGTACGAAGGTTTATTGCTGTCACATGGTTGAAACGTGTGTTTCAGAGATTTGCCAAGTATGATATTATAAGAGCTGAAAACACAAAGCAGATATGCACACTCTCCATGCCTTTTATTATTAAAGCTTAATAATGTCAGCAAAATATGCCTGGTGCGAGACAGACAGCAAAAATGTCTTACTTAAGGCTTTTGCCAATTCCATTAGCAATTCCATTAGCATTAAAGCTGATGTGAGTCTCTTCAGTCAAAACTGGTTTTCTAGAAGCACAATTCATACTGCCTGGCCCTACATCTACTACACCTGTCACTGACTTTTTTCCTCTCACCTGTAAGATATTCATTAAGGTAGTCCTTATTTCCTATCAGACTAGAAAATAAAGACTCATTTTTATTCTCATCCATCCTTTTCGCCTTTGCCAGTCTGACTCTGATCAGCAGTGATTTTGTGCTCACTGATTTGGAGGATTTGGGGGCGTGAACTGTGTTATCCTCAAATTTCTCCCGTGACATGGCAGCAGAGGGAGGGGCTGGTGTGAAAAGCAAGATAAGAGTAGTAGGCGCAGTGATAAGCCCATACAGATGTCTTGTCGGTGCTGTCTCTTTAAGAGTATTTTTAGTATGGGAGATAGCAGTGGTCACTCATCAGGAAAAAAAGGACTGGGTGGCTTTCGAGGCTTGCTCGGTGTTCTAGCACAATGCTGAGTGAGGAAGGCACAAAGCACAAACCATTCTCCCAAGTGACACATATCAGACTGCCAGTGCTTGGTAACTCTACCTGTGTCTCATGCACATTCGAACACAATCAAGTTAACAGTCAGTCAGTTACATTGTTTGGAACATATTTTATGTGTGACACAGTTTTTGCTTGACTCCAACTGTAAACAATGGGTTCAACAGAAAAACAACCCATGACTAACGGTGTGCAATTTTTGTGCATTTTTCCTGTCCACTGTTGAGCCAGTCCCTTCAGTGATATAAGGATTTATATTCTGGCAGTTAATAACATGATTCAACAAATAATGGCGTGCATTAGATCACATTACACATAGAACTTGATTCCTGAAATACAGAAACTGTAAACATCTTCATCTGCTGTTATTATTATATTAGTGATTTTTGTTCTTTCCACATGTGTTTTGGTTCCATTCAGAGAGTATTATTGCAAGTCCATATTTTCCCCTCCCAGGGGCAGAAATGTAAATTTAATGATGCTGGCAAAGTGTGTGTGATCAGGTTACTGTATAGATTACATGGTGGCCTTGCCAGATACTCAGGCACAGAGACCTAGAGACCTACAGAGGACAGCAATATACCTCGATGCAGGTTACCACTCCACCTTGCTCCAGCTCTGCTCCCGAGAAAGCCATGCCGGGAAAAAACTGCTTTGAATTCCTCAAGGGTCAGCGTCAGAGGTGTGTGTTTTTGTAAACTTATTCCAAAGTTATCGACAAAAAAGACAGCTGTAAGTGAATGTTTGGCTGTTGTTCTTGTTGCGGAAGTAGCAGTCTCATATGTGAGAATTGCAGCTAAGGGAGTTAGAAACTGCTAGGCAGCATAATGCTCCACAGTGTCTGCTTAATTAAAATGAGAGAGAGATAAGTACTACCTCTCAAATCTGTTTGAGTTTGTTTGTGTACACAGCCTGATAGAGAAACAGTGAGAGAGAAATAGGGACGAGTGTGTGGGTGCTGGGATCAACTGTGGAGAGAAGAATACAAGCGTATATAAGAGCGGTACCACATGAAAGAGAACTACAGATGTGTTTGGTCAACGCTTCTTAGTCACACCATCATGTTTATTTTCTTATTTAAAATTCAACTAAAAGACAAATTTATAATTTTTATTACTGGACTCTATGCTAATAACAGCTAAGCAATGTGGCAAGAAGCTCTTCTGTCCCTGGGCAAGCAGGTCTGAAGTTCAAATTGCCATAAAAAAAACCCATATTTTAGTCACAATACAAAATAGAAAACATATCAAATGTTTAAATTAAGACATCTTCATATTTACCAAAAAAATCTATCACCTCATTTTGAATTTGATGGCAATAACACCTCTCCAAAGGTTGAGACAGGGAAAACTAAAATCTGGAAAAGTAAGTGGTACCAAAAATAAAAACACCTGGAGGAACATTTTGAAAAAAAAAAAAAAGTTTAATTGGCTACAGGTCAGTAACATGACTGGATATAAAAACAGCATAAGAGGAAGGGTTTATACAAATGGGAAGAGCTTCACCAGATGGCAAAAAACTACATCTACAAATTGTGGAACAATTTCAGGATAATGTTCCTCAACATAAAATTGTCTTCTCATCATCTACAGTACATCATATCATCAAAAGAGCAATTGGAGAAATCAGTATCGAATGCCTGTGAGCTTTGTCGGCACTGCATTACAACCAGGCATGATTCTGTCATGGAAATGGGCTTGGGCTTAGGAAGACTTCTGTGTCTGTGAACACAGTTCACCATGGCATCCACAAACAAAGGTTAAAGAAGAACCAATATGTGAACATGATTCAGAAACACAGCTGTGTTCTCTGGTCAAAAGTCCATTCAAAATGGACTGAGACAAAGTGGAAAATGTTTCTGTGGTCAGACTAATTGAAATTTGAAATTTTCATTTTGGGGAACATGGACATTGCATCCTTTGGACTAAAGAGGAGAGGGACCATCTGACTTGTTATCGGTGCTCATTCAAAAGCCTGTGTCTCTGATGGTATGGGAGTGACTAAATGCCTGTTAAATCGGCAGCTTGCACAGCTGAAAGGTATATACAGGTTTTAAATCAACATATGCTCCCATGCAGGCAAAATCTTTTTTCAGTGAAAGCCTTGCATATTTCAACAAGACAATGGTAAACTGCTTACTGCCAACTATTCTAACAGTGTGCTTTGTGCTAGAAGAGTCTGGGTGCTGAACTGATCTACCTACAGTCCAGAACTTTCATCTGTTAAAAACATTTGATAAAAAAAAAGAAAGACCCAGGACTGTTGAGGACTAGAATTCTATATCAGACAAGAATGGGACATTTTTCTCCTAAAAGTCCTGGAATTGGTCTCCTCAGTTCCCAGATGTTTCCCAGGACTGTTGTTAAGAGAGGATGTTACAGTGGTAAACATGCCCATTTTCAACTTTTTTGAGATGTGTTGCCATCACCACATCATTAAAGCCACCTCATTTTTTCTTAAAATGTTACATTTTCTCAGCTTAAACATTTGATATGCTTTCTCCATTCATAAAACATGGGTTTATGAGATCTGCAAATCATTGCATTCTGTTTTTATTTAAATTTTACACAATGTCCCAACTTGTTAGTAATTGGGGTTGTACTTTCTATACATGTGAAGAAGCCACAGAAAAGAAGTGAGCTTTCAAACTCTTTGCCATCAGCAACTTGGTTTTTGTTTCAGTCGCTCACACACGTGAGAGACTCTAATTCACTTTGAGGTCAGCTGGTAAACACGTGAGTGATGCAGTTAAAATCTGCTATGTCTTAGTTGTGTGAGAGCAAAGTCTGGTCTGCCCTTATCAAAGAGTATGTGGGAGAAAAAAGGATGGTGACAGTGGAGATTTTGGTTACTGTATTTGAACTGACAAGTACGGAGGGATCAAAAGAAAAGAACATGTTCATCCCACATCTGGTGCTTTCCTGCTGTCTTACATAATATTGACTGACAAACAAATCTGTTGTGAGGAAGAATGTAAACAGTTTAATGATAAACACTAAATTATAGACAGTCTCTTTACTGTAATGTGCTTTAAAATATCAAGACTAATTATATTATTCATGATCATGGTCAGAAGAAAATATGAAACCTAAAGCTCAGGATACAACAATGACCTAAGACATAACCCAGTGACAAAGGTATTAGTGTGCATTATCATAATTTTAGTTCTACTCTTTTTCTGTTCTAAAACTTCACAAAAGCAGAAAGGGGAAACAGAAGGAAGCACCAGATTGTGAGGATGAGGTAGACATAAGCAGTTTTGAGATTACTTAATGGATTTTCAGCCCAGGTAGGAGGAGGACACGGAAAAGTTACAGCCTATATCCCCAGATGGAGATTGCGCTACATGTTTCCTGTGTGCGTATGTGTGTGTGCATGTCTGCAGTGAAGCCAGATTTGGCGCTTTCCAAAGAGAGATCATAGCGATTCTGCTGCTCACACATCACACATGACGTAACTCTTCCACACGCCCACACAACACTTGCTCTCTATCCTTCCCACAGAGCTTCCTCAGGCTTACCAGACACCGAGTAGGAAATTATTGACTGTACGACTGAGTAAACATGCATGCCATGGTGGAGCTATATTAGTACTCAGAAATGATGAACTGTGGTGGTGAGTAATCGCTGATGGTGAATTTCCTCTTTTATGGTAGCAGGATGCTGCAGAAGTGATAAATAATAGCGCAAAAGTTTTGCTAAACTTTGCAATATATTCCATATATCAGTTCACCAGGAAGAAAACTACATATTTGAATATTTTAATAGTATACACATTTTTACATTTACATGGTGATCTGTTTCGAATACAATTATAAATTCTGCAGAGCTGTCAAAAGCTGTGATCATGATATACAACCTCCTTGAACTGGAACAGTTTTCCAAAGCAGGACAGGATAGGGTTGCCCAAATTGTCTCTTCGCCTCACATCTGCTCTTTAAATTGTGACAGAGACAAGAAAGTCAGCGCAAGAAGAAAAAAAAATGATGCAGATATGCAGAATGCAAAGGACTCTGTGAAACTCTTGACAGAGGTCCAGGTGTGAACCATGGAAGAACTGATATACAGTGGCAATTGGTGTGAATTTCCTTTGTATGAGCTAAATAAAACAACAGGAGCTGGATGAGCAACTCTTGCTTGTGCACAGAGCTGCTCATGCAGTTTGCTTTACTAAGCATGTTTATTTGTAAATGAAACTAAATGAACTGATACTCTATAATGGAAGCTGTGTGGATTATATCTAGCCCATTATTACTGTGGAAGAGATCCGGAACCAAGGCTGGGTGGAACATTTACCTTAACTAAATTGACAGAGAGCACTATAAGAAGGAAGCTTAGAGGCAGGTCAGATGAACTAATTTCTTCTAAGACAGAGCCTAAAGCTGAACTTTACAATATATAAGCCGGGGGAAGATCTATCATTCTGTCTTTCAGACAACAGTGGGTCATAGCTTGCTTACTTAATGGTGCTCTGGCACGCTCACAGGCACACATATGCGAACACTGCAAATCCAAAATAGGACCTACGCATACACACAAAGCAGATGAAGCATTATTTGCCTGCCTTGTGCTCAGTGTTAATTTAAATCCACTGTGCTTTCTGAAACAAGAGAAATAAGTGAACATGACAGGAGAGCGTCATTTGTCTAGAAAATGCAATTAATCGTGAATAGCATTTAAAGTGATGTGAAATTATCCAGTGCTGCTCTCTTGCCTCGGTGCATTCGGATCACATTATCCAGCTATACTGCTACTCACGATCACAGCAATGACATATCAAATCTGTCAGCGGCCACTGAGAAGACGTTCAGCATGAGGGTAAATTTTCAGGTCTGATCACACGTGACTCCAGGGGAAATAAATCGCTTGTCCCCTTTAATTTCAATTTCCGTGCGTGATATATATTGTGATCACCTGTCAGATGTGGCGCATGCGCGCTAAAGTGGGAGGCGGAGTGGATGCTGATCGCTCTCTATCTGCTGCCCTGTTCTCTCTATCCCCCGGCGATCAGACAGACACGGACAGGGGGTATCTCAGGAAGATTGGGCAGGATGGGGAGACAGGTCAGCTGTTGAGGAAGGTACTGTTTCTCTTCGGTTTCTCTTGAATTCTGCGCTTCAGTGTTTGACATTGTGACCGTGGAGGGTGAAGGATGCTTGGTTGCAGGATGGGAGGAGGTGAGCGGGGGGCGCGGAGTGGATAACATATGGTATTTCGGGAAATAACAGGGATGACAGGGCTGTTACTGGGTTTCGTCACAGTTTTACGCTGGTTTACAATAATTTAGAACAGCAGACTACACATGAAGTATAAAAATATTCGTTAAGACGCCTGGTCAAGGACACAAGAAAAAGGTGAGAATGTGTTTTCCCTTTTTTTCGCTCACCCGTGGGCTTGGGCTGTTATCACCTCGTACCCTCCGCGGACTAGAATGTTGTCCGGTTTAGAGTGGCTGGTGGTCATGCATGATGCCTTTTCATTTCGGTAAAGCGCCGTGGATACGTCAGAACCACCGCGTATGAGTGAACCTGTGCTGCAAGTGAGCATTGCGTAGTAAACGCCGAACGCAGCTGTAATTGCCTATTTAGAAAGATAATTGGTCATCACAGACTTGTATTGCCCTTGATGTTGCTTTTGTCCAAGAAAGTATCAGTATTGACTTCCCATGCATTATTTGCTGGGCCGCTACCCGGATGTGCCTGCAGTTTCTCCAGTGAAAGCGCTAGATTTCCTGTGTTTATTCGTCTGGCTGCTGTAAAACACGTCTTGCGTGACATTTTTCACTCCGTGACAATCGGTGCCATCCGTGTAATGAAAATCGAATTCTGCCACCGTGAAAAAAAATGGTGATCTGGACCCGCGAGTCCACCTTCAGTAGTCATTTGAATAGGATTTGTAGTAGCCCGGTCAATTGAGAGCGACATCCCCCTCCTGTATTGCACATTAGGCTGTATCGTAGGCTTTAACTGGCTGAAAGGGATCTCTCTGATTTGTATAGGCTGCAAGCAGCAGAGGGGCTCTGACCCCGTCCATGGTACTGAAAGCAACAGTCGGCGTGGAGTAAATCAAAGAAAAGGAATCTTTAATGGCTTTAATGTCAAATAATAATCGTTTTAACCAGAATGGAAATAAATGGCATTTATCAAGCACCAGTGTGTCTAATACACAGATTCTTACAAAATATTTATATGTAAATTCCTCTATTGAAATTAATAGGTTCAGATAAGGATAAACTTCTCTAAATTGAGTTAACTACATATTATGTAATGCACTGATGGTCTTCAAAGTTGAGTTATTAGATTAAGCCAACCTTATCTTAATGTTAAGTGGATGGGTGAAACTATGTTATCCCTTCTTCTACATGGTTAGTGTGCTGTTTCTATTTTGTTTATCAAGCATTAGAATTACTTAGGTATTGTATAAACATGTGGTCCACAATTTTTCATGCTCTCTTACATTATCCCTCCCTTGTTTCTGTCACCTCCCACATCCTCTCTTTGTCTGTCATGTATATAGGAAGTCTGACGTAGATGCTGAGCCAGAGGAGAGCCCAGGGAGCAGCAGCAGTAGCAGCAGCAGCAGGAGTGGGGCTGTAGATGCCCTCTCCACAGGTCCAGCCCCCCCCCAGGCATCTGTGGGAGAGCCGGGTCAAAGTGGAGACAGTTCCTGCTCTGACTCTGACAGTCCTGTAGATTCCAGCTCCTGCAAGGAGGAAGAGGGGGAGGACGAGGAAGACCCAACTATGTTCTCCTCCAAATTCCTTAGTGGGGCAAACCCCCTCAATGCCGTGTCCTCTGCTGTAAATAAGTTTGGTTTGTTTGGAGATGATGGTGAGGGGGATAAAAAATCACCTCCCCAGCAGGGGCAGAAGCAATCTGGAGAGCAGAAGCCAACAGCAGGCCTTGGAAAAGACCATCAACAGCCTCCACATCCCCATAAACCAGGCCAGTCTTCCCCTATGCAAAAGACCCAACAACCTCCCAAGCAAGGTTCACCACAGCTACATGGAAATGGACAAACTGGCCCCTCAAACAAACCTGCTGGGCAACAAACAACTTCAAAGACAGGGGCTCAGCCTGAAGTCCGGCCTAAAGGAGAACCCCCCAAAAATCAACCTATACAGCAAAGTTCTCCTAAACCTGGAGCTCAACAACAGACAAGGATCCAGCAACAAAACCCTGCTAATACTGGTGCACAAGGGTCAACAAAGGTTGGGCCTGAGGTTGGAAAACAACAGCAGGCATCACCAAAAATGGGGCAGCAACAGCATGACTCGTCTAAGGCAGGACCAGAGCAGAAAGGCATCAGGGCCATATCCCAACAGCAGTCCTCTGATAAACAAGGGAGTAAGGGACCTGGTACAACCGGCATGACACTAGCAGGGTCTTCATCACCGGGAACAGCCAAAGCAAGATCTCAGTCAACAGCAGTAGCGAAGCTTTGCCCGGTGTGTAAAACAACACAACTTACAAAGGAACCAGCTAACCATAAAACCTGTACACAATGTAAAATGGATGTGTGCAGCTTGTGTGGCTTCAGCCCTCCAGACTCTGATGTGAGTAGTGGTCTAATTTTGGCTTTATATGATCTATTTTATGCTCTCTAATAACTTTACTTTGTTCAATGCAAATGCCCTTTTATTTGATGCTACTAATTTTAAGCAGTTTTCTTTGGTTGGATACTTTTGCTATACACTACACTTACAAAATTAATACATATGCAATTAAAAATATTAATACTATTTAGTTTTAATTGATATCCCAAGACAATTAAGGTAAATGGCCAGGAGTTGAATGGTTATTGATCTGCATCTATCAGTGCATCTTAAAAGTTCAAACTATCATGAAAAATGTATCCTTTCTGTCATGTAATTTAAAAAGGTCATATTTAATGTGCATTTAAATATTTCAAGCCTTTTTTGTTTTCATTTTGATGATCACAGCTTATAGCTCATAAAAATAAGAAAATCAGTGTCTCACATCATTCAAATATTTCAGTTTGAGATTGAAACTACTATTCAAAGAGTATAAATAACGTGTATGCCTCAGTCTAATTCAGTGCACGCAGCCTCAGTCATGGGGAAGACTGCTGTTCAGGTGGTGATCTTCGACACCCTCTACAAGGAGGGTAAGCCACAGAAGATCATTGTTGAAACGGCTGCCTGTTTGCAGAGTGCTGTATCATAGAATATTAATGGAAATTTGACTGGAAGGAAAAAGTGTGGTAGGAAAAGGTGCACAAGCAACATGGATGAGTGCAGCCTTGAGAGGACTGTTAAGAAGAATCGATTCAAGAACTCAGAAGAGCTTTACATAGAATGGAGTAACATGTTAGCACAACACTGTGAACAAATCTTGAGCCACCCCTCATTTCTTTATATTTTGTTATGAAAATGCGAAATAGGTTCAGCTATTTATTGAAACAGGTGAAAAACTACATGGAAATGCAATGTAGAACGCAAAAATAGTGTTTGTAGAATTCTGACAAGCGTGAAAGTCAGTCTTTGGTATGACCACCTTTATTCACCAACACAGCTTGAACTCTGTTAGGCAGGTTTTCTTGTAATTTCTTTAAGTAGTCTTCAGTCTTTCTGAAGGATGTTCAACCTCTTCTTTGGATGTTGGTTGCCTTTTATTCCATTTTATTCCAAGATGATCCCACACTGTTTCAATAATGTTAAAGGCTAGATTCTGAAGAGGCCAATCTATGACTAACAGTCTTCCACTGTGTTTTTCTATCCAGGTATGCTTTAGGCAGTGTATTTGAGATCATTCTCATGCTGAAAAATGAAGCTGTTGCCAATCAGGCATTTTCGAGTTGGTATTGCTTGGTGGAAAATCTGATGGTACATTTCTATGTACATAATCCCCCAAATTTTAGCCAGATCCCCAACACCTGTGGCCGAAATGCAGCCCCAAAACATGACAGAACGTCCACCGTGTTCTACAGATGCCTGTAGACACTCACAGTACTCACTGTGGTACTTCTCTTCTGACATCCTCTGTACGTACAGATGATGATTTGAACCAAAAAGTTTAAATTTGGTTTCGCCACTGATTTTCAGCCCAGTTATTGAGTAGTTTGGCATACTTCACTGTTACCTCTTACCTCTCAAACCTCAGCTTTTTCTCCCTGTTTTCCTTCCTTAAGATTAGCTTGTTTACAGCCACCCTTCTACTGAGACCATTTGATGAGTCACTGAACAGTAGATGGATCAACTGAAGGACCAGTGTCAGGTGTTTGCTGGATTTTTTTCCTATTTCTCAAGAACATGACTGTCAGATACTACTCATATCCTATTGATGGTTTTCTTTAGTCCTGACACTTTTTCTTTTTCCTGCACTTGTCAGATTTTCTTCAAATTTTTAAGTAAACTCTGTACAACATGTCAAGAAATGCAGAGTTTTCAGCTAATAGCTCTTTGGGAATCTATATCTATAACAATTTATAACTATAGGTAGTTATAGATAAAATATCTATCTAACTTCAGAAGAAATTATATCATTTTGCGATGTGCTGCTAGTAACAAAAGTGCCTAAATATATAATTTAAAATGGATTCTTTGCTAACTTGTCTGCTATGTGTAGACATAACACTGGTTCATCCATTGAGTTAGGTGCCTTTTTATGCTTGATTTAGCTATAGGCCAGTGTTAAGTGCCTTAACAAACAAACAAGCAAAAGAATTCCACTCATAATTGCACAAGGTACAAGGACTGGATTGAAAATGAGTGAAAATTCAGCCAATATCCAAAGAAAATCCTTGAAAGACCTTCACAAAGCTTGAAGAACTCTTGCTCAACTACTTTAAAATTACAAGAAGAAAGTAAAATAAATAGAAATGAGGGCTCGCTCTAGAATTTTGCACAGCACTCTACTTCAAGAACCACTACACACAAACAGCTTCAGGAAAGGGGCTACAACTATCTCATTTCTATTATCAAACATACCGAACAATCATGACCCAGAGACAATGTCAGAATCATCTCATCTTGGCTGAGGAGAAAGATATTTCCTTTTTCAGCAGGATTTAGCAAATTGCCCACAGTGCCAAAACTACTAACAAATAATTTGCTGACTATCTTGTCACTGTGCTTGATTGGTCAGCCACCTCACCTGACCTGAACCTCATTAAAAATCTGTGGGGTATTGTCAAGAGGAAGATGAGAAACACCTGACCCAAAAATACATACAAGCTGAAGGCTGCTGTTAAAGCAACTTGAGCTTCAAGAACACCTTAGCAAGCTGGTCTGATGTATGTCACAACACAACATATTGATGCAATAGTTTGTTTTCAAGGAGCTCCAATCAAGTATTGAGTGTATAAATGAACATACGTTTCAGAGGTTTGATATTTCTGTGTTGTAAATACTTTTTGATTGATATTCTTAGAATTTGAGATAGAGATTTCTGATTTTCCTGAGAAAATCGTTTATCTAAGCAATTAAAGCAACAAAGGCTTGAAATATTTCACTTAATGTGTGTTCATCGTTCGTCTTTGCAAATTACAAAGAGTGCTTCTTTAAGAACATTCAGTTTTTTTCTGATGCGCTAGTACAGTATATTACAATAGACACAGTATATTATTTTCGTTAGCAGCTGTTCAAAGTACTTTGCAATGTCTTTTCACACTCACACACTAGGGGTTTTACAATTTTGGGTTCAATGTCTTACCAAACGACACTGAACCCTTACCTTGTTAGTAGTGGGCAAGCTACTTGGCAACCCCAAAGTTCTTACAAAATGAAATATTGTAATATTGCAAATATTGTAAATTTTATATGTCATATATTTGAGAACCGTTAGATTGTGTTTAATTATTATTAAATTAACACAGGTATAGCACTGGTAGAGATAAATCAGTGTGGTACCATTATCGAATCACTTGTTTTTAAAAGTTTCTTTCAAAACTTTCAAAAGTCAGTTGCAATGTCCCGTGAACAATTTT
>VVHJ01052421.1:18196-39883 GCA_015107715.1 Tylochromis polylepis
GTTGGTTTGGGGGTTGGTTTTTTGGGGGGGGGGGGGGGGGGGGGGGGGGGGGGGTTTGCACCTTTTTGCATAATGCGCATCTATGTGCACATTGTCTTTTTGATCGTGCAAGAAATTTATTTGTCTTTGTTTTTTTTGTACAGGCACATGAGTGGCTTTGTCTAACCTGCCAAATACAGAGAGCCCAAGGATCTTCTGAACTGCCAGAACCTCCCATGAAAAACCCCACACCTAAAAAACTTTCCGGTCCTCAAAAACAGACACCATCAGCTGGTGAGCCTGTCAAAAAGGAAATGTCAGCACCAGGTTCACCTCAGAAAATCCAGTCTAAATCAGCAAAAGTGCCAGAAAAGGCAGAAGCCGCTAAAGGACCAGAGGGTCAAAAAAAAAGCAGTCCAGCACCTGTTCAGAAAATGATACCTGAGGCCCAGAGAGCATCAGGGTCTCCTAAGCCACACCAAGCTAATCAGACTGAACGCAAGCAAAGCAGTGCCACCTCAGCACCCCAGCAGCAGTCAGGAGGTTTATTCAGCTTTGGAGGTACTAAAACTGAAACTGCAAAGACAGAAGAATCAGTGACTGGAAAGATGTTTGGTTTTGGTTCGTCTATTTTTAGTTCTGCATCTAATTTGATAGCTTCTGCTGTTCAAGATGAGGGCAAAACAACTCCACCGGTTTCTCCTAAAATGCAATCTTCCAAGGAGACCAAACCACCTTCTGTCCAAAAGTCAGAACAAGACAAGAAACAAGAACAACCTCAACAAGGAAAGGTTCATCCAGCTGGACAGGCAAAAGCAGAAAAATCCCTGCCAGTCACTCCAAAGACAGCAGCAACGTCCCACACTGCTCCTACAGCAAGCCAATCCACTTGCCCTCTCTGTAAAATAGTGCTTAACGTGGGTTCGAAGGATCCTCCCAACTACAACACATGCACTGAATGCAAAACCATTGTCTGCAATCAATGCGGTTTTAACCCCCTGCCAAACGTTAATGAGGTAAGAGGTGCAGTTTACTGAATTAACTTAGGAGAATTAAAATAAAATGTATATCTTTATAATTTTGGAATTTTGAAGGGTCAGTGCTTTTGTTTGCTGTAATATTTTACAGATTTCTCAGAAGTGTCTTTTACTTAGCTTAGCTTGCTTGCTATTGCTGAAGGCATGCTTAAGAATTCATCTTGTCGAAGCTGTTAAGTTCCTTTTTTATGTTTTTTCATAGTTTGGAGAGCTATTATCAAAGAACCATTACATGTTAGATGACATACAAAACTTTTGTTACATTTGAAGGTTTTTCACAAAGTTTTATGAACACAGAAGTTACTCGAGAAAGCTATTTTGTTTTTGTTTGTTTTTGTTTTCATGTGCAGTCCTGTCGAACGTCTGATACTTTGATTAAGAGTCACACTGAGAATGCTATTTGTCAGATCCTTTAATCATGCTGAGCAGGGGAAGGCTTACAATCCTTCAAGCAGCAGTCTTTTCCATTAGACATCTACATCTCTTTTCAAGTAAAAGGGCGTGGAATTTTATTTCTTGCAATACTGTTACCACTCCTATAGGGTTATATAACAGAAACAAGAAATAGAAATGCTCAGTAACGCTTCAACAGTGTTGTTGCTTTTTCACATTCATATTGTGTAAGAGCCTGTTCTTGGATTTTGGACAAAGAGTTTTACTTTTAAAGGTGTTTTCAAAATAGATCACTGCTCAAAGTAAAGCCTTGGAGGGTAAATGACAAAGTACCTACTGTGTCAGGTTGCATCTTGTGACACTGCCTTAAACTAAAATAATACTAACATTATTGCGCTCAGCTTTTTAATTTGTAAGTTAAGCCAATAGTTATTGGCGTGTGTTTGGTGTTACAAATAGCACCGTGAAGTACTATCCCAATCTTAAGCTGATATTTGGAGCAACACAGTTCCTTCCTTACTGTAATGATAACATTTTTTGCACATTTGTATTTCTATGTTTCTTTTCTCTTTTTGTGGTAATTTTCCATAAGACTGTTTTTGTGTTTTTAGGATTAATACATTTATAATGTATTTTATGCTGTTCTTTTAAGGGGAAGGAGTGGCTATGTCTAAACTGCCAGGTGAAACGAGCTGCTGGAGGAATTGAACCTCAAATTGATACATCTTTGAGCAAATCTTTCAAAAAGACTACTCCCGCACAGCCTGCACCACAGAAGACTAATGCGCCAGGCTCTCCCCAGAGAAAAGTAACAACATCAGTCCCACAACCAGCAAAGACTAAAGAACCAGACAGTCAAAAGGCAGTCAGCCCAGCTCCTGGTCAGACAATATCTCAGGAGAACCAGAAGACACAACCGCAGCAGATGAATCAAACTGCAGGAAAGCAGGAGAGCACCACTAAAGCTGCACAGCAAGAGTCCGGAGGCCTCTTTGGTTTTGGTGGTCCTAAAACTCAGCCTGATGCTGCAAAGCCTGTAGAGTCAGTGACAGGGAAAATGTTTGGTTTTGGTTCCTCCATTTTCAACTCTGCATCTACTTTGATTACCTCAGCTGTTCAAGATGAACCCAAAAGTACACCACCTGTTTCTCCCAAGATGTCTGCTGCAAAGGATTCTAAACCCTCCACTTCTAAATCTCCTCTTCCAGTCAAGAAGCTGGAAGACACCAAAAAAACAGAGGAACTACAGAAAGCCAAGGGTTCACAATCGGCACAGCCAAAAGCAGACAAGCCATCATCAGAGCAACCAAAGAAAGCATCAGCTTCACCAGTTGTTTCCAAGGCAGGCCAGTCTACCTGTCCTCTCTGTAAACTGGAACTTAATGTGGGCTCTAAAGATCCACCCAACTACAATACTTGTACTGAGTGCAAAAACACCGTCTGCAACCAGTGTGGATTTAATCCTATGCCAAATGTTAAGGAGGTAAGTTAACCCTGTAAGACCCAACCCATCAAAAAATAGATAGAAAATTCTGATTTTTTTGAAACTGAGATGTTTCTTACCTTATAACAAAATCCACAAAAATTGATTTGCTACATCATGTTGTGTATGATATATTTTTATTATATATTTATTATATACTTGTTGTATCGCATTTGATACATTAGGCGTTTTTGGCAACATTTTGTTAGCAACAATGTTAATTTTAGACAAAAAAAAGAGTTTTGTCCATAACATTTTGAAATTATGGCAAGTATTGATCATGTTGATGAGATAGAGGTCTCAGAAACTCATGTGTCAAGTATGATACACAGGGCATTATAGGGTTAAGAAGAGTTATGTAGAATATAACGATTTATTTGACCAATAACTGTGATATTGTCTTTTTTATTGTTGTCACTTTAAAATGTGTTAACATTAAAATGTATTCCATAGCACTGCTGATCGAATTTTTAAATATTTTTGCTCCATTGTAGATAAAGGAGTGGTTATGTCTCAACTGTCAGATGCAGAGAGCACTGGGAGCATCAGAACCTCCAGGAACTCCCATGATGAAAATACAGGCTTCACCGAGTAAAGTCACTGCACAAGACAGTGCTCTAAAGAAGGAAACTCCCCCAATGGATAAACTTCAAAAGAAAGAGAATGTGACATCTGCTGAATCTAAATTAAAGGAGCCCTCTCCATCAAGCTCACCTCAGCGGAAAGTGCAAAAACCAGGCGAACAGCTGGCAAAGACTGAAGATGTGAAAGGATCTGAAAGTCAGAGGCAGGCCAGTCCAGCTTCTGGTCAGAAAAATGCACAGCAAAGCCTGAAGACAGGTCCACAGAAATCAACAGATCAGATAAATCAACCAGGAACTAAAAGGGGTAGTATAGCATCAACACAAGGGGAATCTGGAGTGTTCTTTGGCTTTGGCAGTCCCACAACCCAACCTGATTCTGCAAAGCCCCCTGAATCACTAGGTGGAAAAATGTTTGGCTTTGGTACCTCCATCTTCAGTTCTGCATCAACTTTAATAAACTCAGCTGTCCAAGATGAATCCAAAAAGACACCACCAGTTTCTCCTAAGATGTCTTCTGCAAGTGACTCCAAGTCTCCCACTGTCAAGAAACCGGTACAGGAGAAAACATCAGCGCAATCACAAAAAGACAAAGGTTCACCATCAGTACAGCCAAAAGCAGACAAACCTCCTGCAGAGCCACCCAAGACAGCATCTGCATTGCCTGTCGTTTCTAAAGCAGGCCAGTCAACTTGCCCTATCTGTAAACTGGAACTCAATGTGGGTTCTAAAGACCCTCCCAACTACAACACCTGTACCGAGTGCAAAAACACCGTCTGCAACCAATGTGGATTTAATCCTATGCCAAATGTTAAGGAGGTAAGAAGAAAAAGTGACTTGAACAATCACCTATACATATTACATATATAAATGTTTGTCAATGAACTTATTAAAATCTTTTAATAATAAAATATTCTATTGCATTAAAATTACCCTGATCTATATCTTAATTAATTTTTCCTTGCTTTACTATAGGGGAAGCTGTGGTTATGTCTCAACTGTCAGATGAAAAAACCAGCAGAACAACCAGCAAAGCCACCACAGAGCCAAAAGACAGGACCTCAGAAACCACCTGAACAGACAAATCCGACTGAAATCAAAAAGAGTAGTATTACATCCACTACACAAGAGGAGTCTGGAGCTTTCTTTGGATTTGGTCGTTCCACACCTCCGTCAGATTCTACAAAACCTGGTGAATCACGAGGTGGAAAAATGTTTGGCTTTGGGACCTCCATCTTCAGTTCTGCATCGACTTTAATAAACTCAGCTGTCCAAGATGAATCCAAAAAGACACCACCAGTTTCTCCCAAGATTCCTGTCTCAAAGGCTAGTGAATCACCATTTTTTCAGAAACATGAGCAAGAGAAGAAGCCAGTGCAAGTTCAAGAAGCCAAGACCTCTCCCTTGATACAAGCCAAAGTAGAGAAAGAGCCAGCTTCACCAGCTCTTCCAAAGGCAGGCCAATCTACCTGTCCGCTCTGTAAGATGAAACTCAACTTTGGCTCGAAGGAACCGCCGAACTACAGCAAATGCACTGAATGCAAGAACACTGTGTGTAACCAGTGTGGATTCAATCCAGTGCCAAATGTGTCAGAGGTAAGAGAAGCAATAATTACTCATTTTACTTCAGTAAAACTTCAATAAAATACAGGGCAAAAATTACATACATAGACCAGTAATTGAAGTATTATTACAACATCATTTTACATGTTAATATATTTTTAATAATATTTTACAGGTAAAGGAATGGTTATGCCTGAACTGTCAGATGCAGAGAGCTCTTAGTGCAGCTGAACCCACAGGGCCTCCTGTGAAACAGCTCCATGGAGATAAAAAAATGTATCCATTTGCTGTACATCAGAAAGCAATAGTTACTGATCAAGTGGAAACTAAAAAGGAAATAAAATCAGATGCAGCTCCTAAGATGGAGACTCCAGGGGCTGACATACTTCAAAAGAAGGACACAGCCACACTAGGCTCTCCTCAGAAGACACGGTCCACAGCAGTAGCACCTTCAACTAAGGAGGCTAAGGGACCCGAAAGTAAAAGACATCCTAGCCCAACTCCTGGTGAGAAAAAGCCTCTTGATATTTCAGTTGCATCAGGCCCTGAGAAACCAACTGACCAGGCAAGTCAACCTGGATTAAAACAGAGTAAGGTCACCACAAACACACAAGAGGAGTCTGGAAACCCGCTAGGCTTGAGTGGTAAAACAGTGACTGATACTTCAAAAACAACAGAATCCATCAGTGGAAAGATGTTTGGCTTTGGTTCTTCCATTTTCAGCTCAGCATCCACTTTGATATCATCTGCAGTTCAAGACGAATCACGGACCACACCACCAAGCTCTCGAAAAATGTCTGCACCAGCACAAGTCTCACCGAAGATGTCTGCTGCACCCAAGAGTTCTCCAAAAAGTACACCAGCAGTTTCTCCCAAAATGTCACCGGCAAGAGAGCCCAAAACTCTTCCTCAGAAACCAGAACAGGAGAAGAAACCAGACGAATCCCACCAGAGCAAAGATGATAAAGCTCCACCACAGCTGTCAAAGGTAGCAAAAGTGTCTGACATGGCTCCTAATGCAGGCCAGACAACCTGTCCGCTGTGTAAGGCTGAGCTTAACATGGGCTCCAAGGACCCACCTAACTATAACACCTGCACTGAGTGCAAAAATATTGTCTGCAACCAATGTGGATTTAATCCCATGCCAGTAGGAGAGGTAAGCACATGAATACAAGATTCTCTGTGACAGATGTAAAAAATATTGTCTGTTCTCCACATTTCCTGTAGTGCCAAACCAATCAAATGCCACCATGCTGGCAGCAGTTGTAGTCACAGGCATGTTTTTGTGGTCATCTGTGTGCATGTCTGTGCATCTCGGACTTGAAAACATCTTAAACACTCCATGTGAATTTGTAAAAATTTGAGCCACACACTGAACTACTCAGAATTTAGTTATCAAAAGTCAAGGCTACTGTGAGCTTAAAATATGCCTTTTGTCATAATTAATAAATCAGATGATAATTCTTATAAAATTTAATTTAAATGGCTAATAGGATTAAAAGCTATAGTGATGATGTCTTATAAAGAGAAGTTAAAACATTTTTCAAGCCATTATCCAACGCTCTATCTCAGGAGCAGAGGTAATATAATAATCCTATTTCACTTTTGGGCAGATACTGTCTAGGTGACTTTAATCTTTGGTACCTGCCTTTTGAATTCATTCAATCATTAAAAGTTGTTCTTTAAAGTAATTTATTTGTAGATGTGTCATCTGTGGTATTAAACTATATTTAAGTAGAGGTTTGATGAATTTGTTTTGATGTATAATGTATAAATTTGATGATATAATTTGTAGTTGTAAAGCATCACGTAACCAAGTGTGTATTATATTTTAGGTAAAAGAGTGGCTGTGTCTTAATTGTCAGATGAAAAGAGCAGTAGGAGCTTCTGAGCTTACTGGACCTTCAAAGTCACAAATGTCACCCAATAAAGTTTCTTTACCTGCTGCAGTCCAGCTGAAGGAATCTTCCAAACTGACTACTCCTCAAACAAAGGACAGTCCAGACACTTCTGTACAAAAGCAAACCTCAGAAGCAGTCTCCCCACAAAGAAAACAATCAACAGCATCTGTGAAACAGGCTAGCCCAGCACCTGAACGTAAAACATCACAAGAAAAAGTGAAAACAGCTCCTGAAAAACTCCCAGATCAGGCAAACCAACCTGGACGTAAGCAAAGTAATGCCACAGCAGCAACACAGCAAGAGTCAGGAGGCTTCTTTGGCTTTGCTGGTCCTAAGCCTCAACCTCAACCTGAAGCTGCAAAGTCTGCAGAGTCTGTGAGTGGAAAGATGTTAGGCTTTAGTTCTTCAATCTTCAGTTCTGCATCTACTTTGATAACCTCAGCTGTTCGGGACCAGCCAAAAACTACTCCACCAGTTTCACCTAAGATGTCTCCTGCGAGGGAAACCAAATCTCCCACTGTAAAGAAACCAGAACAGGAGAAGAAATTTGATCAGCCAGAGCAGGTAAAGGTTCCACCATCAATCCAGTCAAAAGCAGAAGAGATGAAGTCCCCTGTTTCCCAGAACCTGGAGCAGCAGAAGTTAACTGAGGCATCCCAGCAGACCAAAACACCAGCATCAAGACAGGCGCCATCAGAAACTCCAAAGGCAGCAGCTTCCCAAGCAGGTGTCAAACCAGATCAGTCTACCTGCCCACTCTGTAAGGTCAAATTTAACACTGGTTCCAAGGATCTGCCCAACTACAATACCTGCACTGAATGCAAAAACACTGTGTGCAACCAATGTGGATTTAACCCTATGCCAGACGGAACTGGGGTAAGACTAAGACGAAAACAAAACATGTTATTATTGACACTTTGTATTTCACTAATATCAGCAGAGCTTATTTTTTTTTTTAAATGTCTCTTGTTGACCTAGATTTCAGGATTTCAAGGAATATTCATTCAGGATTTAGGAATATTAAATAATGAAAAAAATTACTGTGTATTATTAGATGTATTGCAGCTTTGAAAAAGTAAACTAAAATAAAAATAACTACTTTAATAATTATGAAACAACCACTATTTGTAAATAGATCACCTAACAGTATGTGTGTGTGTGTATATTTTTAAATTTTGCTTCAGGCAAAGGAGTGGTTATGTCTTACCTGCCAGATGCAGCGGGCTCTCGGATTAACAGAGCCTCCATCAGTAATTTCAGTGAACTCTCAGACACCTGCAAAACCCCAAAAGAAAGATGTCACCAGCCCAGCTGAACCTGAAAAGAAGGTATCATCAGCACAGCAGTCACCTCAGAGGAAACTATCCGTAACGGCACAGCCTGCTACATCTGAGACCAATGTCAAGCCAGAGGTTCACAAACAGGCCAGCCCTGTTTCTTCTCAGAAAATACCACGGAAGCCCCAGAAAACATCAGCTCCTAACAAATCACCAGACCAAATCAGGCAGCCTGAACGTAAGCTGAGTAATGCCGCTGCACAACCACCAAAAGAATCGGGAGGCTTCCTTGGATTTGGCAGTGGTAAATCTCAACCTGATGCTGAAAAGCAGGCAGAGTCTGTGACTGGAAAAATGTTTGGCTTTGGTTCCTCTATTTTCAGTTCTGCATCCACTTTGATTACCTCAGCTGTTCAGGACCAGCCTAAGACTCCACCAGTTTCTCCCAAGATATCCCCTGCAAAAGAGGTTAAATCCCCTGCTACCCAGGAGAAAACCAAGGCTGAACAACCCCAGCTGATCCAGACATCACCATTAGTCTCAGCCAAAGGGGACAAGGCTCCATCAGAACCTCCAAAGACAGGTGAAGCTTCCCAAACCACTGTTAAACAAGGCCTGTCCACCTGTCCACTTTGTAAGGCTGGACTCAACATGGGGTCTAAGAAGCTACCTAACTACAATGTCTGTACTGAATGCAAGAAAACTGTCTGTAACCAGTGTGGCTTTAACCCAACACCAAATGAAACAGAGGTAAATCAACCAAAAATGTAGTTATTAATATATATGTTATGTATAATATATGTTGTGTTTTCTTAACTGTGGTGCTTTATGCTTTTATTTTAAAAATGTAGTTGTTAAAGACACACTTACTCAAAATAATATGCTTTTCCTTGTAGATGAAGGAGTGGTTGTGTCTGACTTGCCAGATGCAAAGAGCTCTCACAGCAGCTGAATCAGTGCAGCCTCCACTGATGAAACCTCAGGCATCACCCAGCAAAGCATCCACACCTACCGCTGCACAAAAAGATGTCTCTGAGACTAAAACGAAAGATATTATCCCCACACAAAAAACAGAAGTATTAGAGAAAAATCAGAAAGAAAGTCCAAAACCAGAGGCAGCAGCAGAGAAAATTAATATTGTACAAACTCCAGACACCGTTCCACCTACAAAAGATGCCCCAGCTACAGTTTCAGCTGAAGCAAAAGAGGAGAAAATTAGTTCACTGCCTGCCAAGGATGTTCAAGCCATCACTGCACCTCCAAGCGAAGAAAGACAACTGCCTTCCCAAGGTACACCTGTTACCACTAATACTGAAACTTCAGTTAAGAAGAAAAGTGATCTCACACCAAGTTCCTCTGTACCTAAAGAAGATTCAGAAAAGGATGAAGTTGAAACAGTTCAGAAAACAGCTGAACATCTGATTCTATCCTCTGATCAAATACAGCAAAAACAACCCCTAAGCAAAGAATCACACCAAGTTGTTGCTCAGAAACCACAACTGGAAAAGAAGCAACCTCAGCCAGTCAAGGCTCCTCTATCAGAGCAGACAACAGTGGATAAAACCCCAATAGAGTCTGCAAAACCTGAAGCTTCCCAGGCCGCTCCCAAAGGGGCTCACTCTACTTGTCCACTCTGTAAAACAGAACTCAACATGGACTCCAAAAATGTTCCAAACTACAACACCTGCACTGAATGCAAGACCACCGTGTGCAACAAGTGTGGATTTAGTCCTATGCCAAATGTAACAGAGGTAATTAAATTTGTTATCAATACAATACAATCTATTATTGGTTTGAATTAAATAATTTCAACTTACTATAAAAGTGTTCTACTGGTTTTCTTTGTCCTTGTTTATAACAATATAGATAGATAGATAGATAGATAGATAGATAGATAGATAGATAGATAGATAGATAGATAGATAGATAGATAGATAGATAGATACTGACAAAGCTCATGTGTGTTTTTCTTACAGGTAAAGGAATGGCTGTGTCTCAACTGCCAGATGCAGAGAGCACTTGGAGCCTCTGAACCTCCAGGCCTACCAATGATAAAACCACAACCTTCACCAAGCAAAGAGGTCCCTGCCAGCACACAGAAGACAGACATCTTGACAGCTTCTAAGAAAGATGTTCCTAAGCTAGATGTACCCAAAGGTGACCTTGTTAGCATTCCTGCAGCCAAAGAAACTGTCTCCCCAGTCAATATTGACCTAACTAAGGAGGTTACTCCTACAGCTGCTTCATTGCCTGACAAAACAATTTCATCCACTATCATAAAGACTGATGTTTCGCAAAAGCCTTCTGCAGAGACTCCCAAGGGACACCCAGGCACAGCCCAGCAACAACTTCCAAAAATTCAGACTACTTCTAAGCCTGCCGCTCCCCCTGATTCAAAGACAGAAAAAGGACCCCTTCAACAGCCTCCAAAAGCTGCAGCTTCTTTAACTAAGTCTGCTCTTCCATCAGATCAAGAAGCAAGAAAGTCACCCCCACAACAGCCTCCAAAAGCTGCGACCCCTCCAGCTAAATCTGCTCCATCACCTTTTCAGCCTGCAAAACAGGAATCAGGAGGCTTTTTTGGTTTTGGCAGTCCTAAAACACAGCCTGCTGCTGCAAAATCTGCTGAGTCAGTGACAGGAAAGATGTTTGGCTTCGGGTCATCGTTCTTAAGCTCTGCATCCAATTTAATAACATCAGCTGTTCAAGATGAGCCTAAAACTACACCACCAACACCACGTAAAATGTCCACCACAGCCAGTGTCACTCCTAAAACTACACCACCAACACCACGTAAAATGTCCACCACAGCCAGTGTCACTCCTAAAACTACACCACCAGCCTCTCCTAAAACATTACCTGCAAAGGACACCAAACCACCGCCCATCCAGAAGACGGAGGGGAAGAAACCAGAGAAACCACAGCAGGATAAGACTCCTTCAACAGTTCAAGCCAAACTGGACAAAGCTCCATCAGAGCCCCTCAAGGTGCCAATAGACACCCAAGGTGCTTCAAAAGCAGACCAGTCTGTCTGTCCACTCTGTAAGGTGAAACTTACAGTGGGCTCCACAGAGCCTCCTAACTACAACATTTGCACAGAATGCAAGACAACTGTCTGCAATCAGTGTGGCTTTAATCCAGTACCAGATGATTCAAAGGTATGCAACTTTCCGTTTATGGTTGTCCTTTTTGTAGTTTTCATATTTTTGTTACGCAATTATTGTGGGTCCGGTAGACCTACTAAATCAAGTATTACTCGATTTACAAAACAATCCAGCCATAACAGCTTTATAAAGTATTTAACTGTTGTTAATCTAAATTTAATCTAAATCTAAAGACTTAATCTAAATTATTAGTAATAAATAGGCTTAATTTTTGCCATTTATCTCCAGTAAAATACACTTACAAAAATAGAAAAAAACCCAGTTTTTCATGATAATTATTCCTTTGACCTCAGCGAATTATAAGAAGAATTTGAACAACAATTTGAACAACAAATCTGAAGAATAATTTGTAAAAAAATAGTTTTTGTTTTTCAAGTGACATCAAAAACATGTTGTGTACCCCAGTTTGAGACCGTAACTTCTGAAACTTACATTTGGAGAAGAATTGTCAGATTCAGTTGATAAAAGCTATGCTAATCTGAGTCAAACACAAAAAAGTAACAAAGCTGGGCACTATAGAAAAGCTTTAAAGACAATACAGCAGCTCTCATTGTTACTATTGTTTGAAAAAAAGTTTGGCCTCCGATTTCTTTTTCTAATTATGCCTTATTAAAATTGCATTAAAGAGAAAATAAAAAGTACATTATGCTGCCAAAAAAGTTTGAGAAATTAAACACATTTTATTTTACAATGATTGTGATTTGTTTGCATGAATTAACCCCCTTTGAATAAATGCATTTTACATTAGTAACCTTGATAGGATTGAGTATTCTTTGCACTGTTACAATCAACTATTCAACCTTTAAAATCATTGCACCTTCATCTGATTTCAGAGCACTGTTATTAGTTTTTATTTATTTGACAGTGATTTATGCTTTCCATTACACTTGTTCCAGGTAAAGGAATGGCTTTGTTTAAACTGCCAGATACAGAGAACCCTAGGAGTAGCTGAAGCCATTGAACCTACTGTAGTGAAACCCCAGCCCATGCCAAGCAAGGTTTCTACACCTCCTCGCTCTGAACAGAAGGACACACCGACATTAGTCCAGAAGGAGAAACCTGCAGAATATGCAGATGTCCAAAAAGAGGGTACTCAAATAGTTCAACCCAAAAAAGAAACTCTCAAAGCTGAGGCTCCAGTGCCAACTGCAGTCCAAAGGATGGACAAAGCACAGCAAGATTCTGTGGAAAAGGCACAAGGACATGCTCGGGATGTGGCTAGCCAGCCAAAGCTTGTGGGAAAACCTCCACAAGAACAGATTTCACAACCTACAAAGCCAGAAGTAAAGTCAGGTCTCGCAAAACAAGAAGCCGGCAAACTACCACAACAGCCATCAAAACCAGTGACCCAATCTCCCAAGCCTGCCCCACCACCAGCTCAACCAGTGAAACAGGAGTCTGGTGGTTTCTTTGGCTTTGGTGCCCCTAAACCTACTGCTCCAAAGCCTGCTGAATCAGTGACCGGGAAGATGTTTGGTTTTGGTTCCTCAATTTTAAGTTCTGCATCTACATTGATAACCTCGGCAGTTCAGGACGAACCTAAAGTTACACCACCTACTCCACGGAAGATGTCCACTACAACAAGTGTCAGCCCTAAACCTACACCTCCGGTTTCTCCTAAGATGCCCCCTGCAAAGGATAGTAAACCACTGGCAACACAGACATCAGAGCCACTTCAACAGGCCAAGGCTACTCCGTTAGAACAGGACAAAGTGCTTCAGGTTGCTCCCAAAGAAGGTCTGTCAACCTGTCTGCTCTGTAAGGTCAAACTCAATGTGGGAACGAAGGATCCACCCAATTACAACACCTGTACTGAATGCAAGAACACTGTCTGCAATCTTTGTGGCTTTAACCCCATGCCTCATACAGCAGTGGTAAGTACAAAAATACTCTTGAATATACATATTAATGTTTCAGTTACAATTTACAGAAAAAAGAGTTTTTGTCAGCTGATATGCCTTGTGTTCAACTGGCAGGAGTGATTATTAATGGGGGTTTTTTTGCACTAATGTGATAAAAGCACCTTATTTCAATATTCAGTGTTGCCATTGGGGAGCCAAACATGAGTAAGAGCACCACAGAGTGATAGTGAAGAGGCCATGTTGCTGCATTTGCACACTTTTCAACATAATTTATTACAGTGGCTTCTTATTTTATATAAAACAAATTGTTTCAGTACAAAAGGTTTGGTTAGGCACATTGTTGGCTTTCATGTCAAAAGTTACATAAAATCTAATATAAGAACTCTCACTTTTTGGCAATGCATCTGAGGCACCTGAGCACGTTAATGACATTACAAATGTTTGGTAGTCCTAATGCTGCGACTTATCAGTACAGTAAGTTCGTATCCTTACTACACTTTCTGTTTGTGTGGTGTTTCTTGTGCCATTAAATATTGGTTTGGAGTGTTCAGGCTACACAAACATATTTTAGCACATTTTTACTCTGAGGAATATTCCTTTGTGTTGCGAAGGGTGGAAAAACTAAGAGACTGACTGTCATAAAGCCTTTTATTCCTTCTGAAAATACAGCACACCCGAGGCAGCATTTTGCTCTGTTTTTTGATTTTCTTGACAAAGAAAATAAAATACAAGTGTAGTAGAATATTAGATGAAGGTGCCACAGCAGCTAGAATTTGATGAGAACTTCAATTTATATGTGTTTTCAGACTTTGATTTTGAAGAGCTGTCTGTGTCCATTCAGTTTATTATGTCTTAGTGTTTGGAATAATTACCATGTAAAACAAAGCATACCAAAACTACACTCTGTCTAACTGCTGTGGCTGTCTCTCCACGGAAGATGCCAGGGTTATTACATAACTGCTCATGAGGAGAGTGCTTCAGCTGGCCGGGAGCACTGAAAATGTATTAAAGTGATTGACGGTTGTGCAACCGCATTAGCGAGATGGGATCTACTGCCATAGGAGACCAGGGTCCAGGGAATCTCCAAACCCCATGAGAGATTTGAGATGGCAAAGCCCTGTGATATGCCAATAAGTAGAGTTGAAACAGATTAAGTCCAGCAAAACACGGTACAGTACATTAAAACAGCAGACATTTTTTATCAGGCCATCTGCTCTCACACGCAGAAGTGGCTCCATGTAATTCAACAACGTTTTGGTGACATGAATATACACGTGGACCTGCTTTGTGACTTACCCACACACATACAAAGTGTAGCTGAATGAAATGTGCAGTGCTGTCTACTGCTGTCTTTGTGACTTTACTGTAATTTAAGTGAACAAATACCACACCACTTTTTTTTTTTTTTATCTCCTGAGATGTGGATTTAAGAGTTGATGCTGCAAATGAATTTGTTCTGGCACACTCAGATCTGAATCTTTTAGTCTTACTTTTTATGCAAGGCAAATACCTCTGATGGGACTTAATTGTGTGAGATGGGAACAAATTTACCAATGGCCTTTTTTTTAGCAAGCAACAAAGATAAATTCTGCAGCTTTATTGCAGCTCTTTATTTTGTTTTCCCAGTGATAGATAACCTAGAATGACATGTGCCATTTATGCAAATGACAATTGTCACTTTTTTTGTTCATACAACAGAATGGTAACCTGAAGGTTGAATTTGGATTGGGTGCCGGGGGCTGGGGGGGTGAGTCAGAGTTTGCTGCTATGGGTGTACAATGCACATGCTTTCTTCCAAATATCTGATGAAAACAGAAAAAGCCTGGCTTCACCATGAGTGGATAGGATGATAGGATGCCATATTTGCTGCTGTCCTAAGACCTGCTTTGTCCAAAATGGGTGTGTTCACCAGTTTACTATCTGGTTGTTTTTTTTTTAGCCCCCTTTTAAAATATCAAAAGGTAATGTTTGAAAGAAGAGGAGGCAAAGTGAGTGCTATCAGCAGGTCTATTCATTTTTTTTTCCGTTTGCCTGTTCTGCTTCAGCTGATGCCATCAAAAGCCTGGGAGTGACTGTTGTCTGATAAGTAGGGCACACGTGTGTTGTGCTTTGCTAGCTAAAGCTTAGTGTGTGACAGCTGTGACAGTATGAATGATGATTCCTCTATTTTCAGTGTTACCACTGGTTTTAAATAGAATATTTGTTCAGCTTTTTCAGTACAAAGGCCCCACATTATTACTTATTACTATGAGATCCAGTGGTTGCCTCAAGGCAAGACAGTAATGTCAAGGTACAGAGGAGTACCTTGACATTGCTATATTAAATTGCTACATCTCAGCTAATACGGGAAAAAAAATAATTCTAGAAAGAGCTGTGTGTGATATATAGCTGTTTCCAAATTTTATGGTGTTAAAAAGTAATCGGTCAGCGGGCTACTTAATGTTTCTTAAATTATTATTTTGTGGGGGGCAGTTCAATGTTATGTCAGCATAACTTCATGCATGAAAAATCTCACACGCGTAAGCTTAACGATGCTGTCCAAACATTAAAGAGGTGACAGCAACAAGTCTGTAAACTCTGAAGCTGTTGAATGTTCTTTAAAAATTTCCCAGTTTAACTTCATGAAAGTTGAAGCAATGGAAATTAGTAACAAGATCCAACATTTATCAAAGAAGGCCACCATTGGAGTGCATGTGCCACCCTTGGCAACCATCAAAAAATGGTTTTGACTTAAATTTGAACTTAAATGGAAATTTAAACTTCTGGAGGTGTGATGGCTGTTTCTGGTTTATGTCAGGTGTCAAGAGTAATCGCTGGTGGGCGTATTGGATTAGTCACTGAATGTCACATTGCAAAGTAAATGCATCTCAGTTGGACCTTCACTCTTCTTTTGCATTTTATTAACAGCCAGAAGACCAACTATTAAAAAAAAAACATCCACCAACTCTATAAAAGACACTAAGCAGCCGTGATATGTTAGAAAAGGTAAACTGATGATGTTGTGTACCATTGTGTTAGCTGGTATGTTATCCACTAACACACAATGAGACAGAGAGCAGATATAAGCATTTTCTTTGTTGTTGTTGCTCTGGCTAGCAAATTGTAGGGAAGGACTTGCATACACCAAAGTTGTAAAACTAGCTATGAAAACACAGAACAAGAAAGGCTTGGTTTAGAAAACACTGAGGGAATTTAACTTTAACTGTCTGCTATGTTACAAAGCAAATACTCAAAATTGTACTTATAAAACCTGTTATCGCTTCATTTTACAGAGTTAGTTTAGAGTTAGTTAATAAATGAAAATTGTATTAATGCTAAAAATATATGAATAGAAATACAGAAATTAATAATAGGTAGCATGAATGAAATGCTTGCATGTTCCACATCATCTCAAGATGCATTCAGCTGTCCTGTACTGTCAGTAATTAGGGGTTATATATTAATATATGATCATTTCTAAGAGCTTCTTTAGTTCAGATGCTGTCATGCTTTTCTATAAACAAGAATCATAGAAATTATTTTTGGAATTTGGAAACACTGATGTTTCTGTATCAGTGATTCTGTGTCTGTATTTATTCATTGCTTTAATACATATTATTCTATTCATCTATTTGTGTTTGTACCTCATAGCTCTGCATGGTTAGTAACATTTCCTTCTAGCGCTGGCACACTCTCTTGCCACTGGTCCCACAACAGTGTTCACCCCCACTGCACTCTGCCATCAAATGAAACTTTGCTGATGCACCAGTTGTCACAATGGAAAAAGCATGGGCATATTTCATTGTCTTTAGAATGAGTCACTGTGCTTATTACAGATTAGTAGGTCAACATTCTGTATTATCAGAGGGCGTGATTTATGAGAAGCCCTGCTCTGTGGGGGCTGCTGGAAGCCAAGTATATTAGCAAGCTATAGCCTTTGCTAAAGGCGCTTGCCAGAAAATCAATAAGAACCTTACTAGATCTGACACATCAGCAGGAAAGCACAGAAGAAAGGCTGAGAAATACTGAGTCCTTGAATCTAGCTATGTTAAGATAAATTTCAGCACCGCCACAATAAGTTATGATAGGTGTCTAAGAAGTGACAAATAATATTCATTATTAAAACAATATTAAAACATTATTTCATTCGTCTGAAAATCCAAGAGTAAAAGATTTTTCGTTTTTGGAGCAGTTTGATTAATGTGTCTTTGCCAGTCACCTGGCATCCACAACATTACCACGATGAGTTATCAGAAGGGATGTGGCAAATATATTTATTTAACATACGTAAATACCAATAAAAGTATCTTAACATCTCACAGTTTGAATGGTTATATTTTTTTTCTTTTTTTTAATGATTTGAACAGGGAAATGACTTCGTAAGCTCAGCAGATCTAGCTTAATGCAGCATACCTGTGTGTCAAGAGCCTATTTTCCTTACTGCTGTCATTGTCAAGGTCTGATAATCCAGCTCAGAGGCTAATCGTGTGGAGCAGTCTCTCCCACAGCTCTCTGCTATAAGCTCCTGCTCTTTACTCATAAAACAGATTTAATTAAACAAAAGAATGATGGCAAATTTCCAAGCCCTGTGGCTCTGATGCATGGCTCTGAAGCAGTGACTGGCGCTGGAGGGGGATGTGATGGGATAGGGTCTTTTTTGTTGACGGAAGTGCTTTTTTTTCTGCCTTGCTGTCAGATTTTGCATTAGGAGGTTAAATGACTTATCAGATGCTAGACTGGTGCAATGAGGGGTGTACTTGTTTGTGACAGCTGCCTTGGCCACCATTTAACCCGCAATGCAAAAGTGTATTGCTTTGTTTACGTTCTTCCTGCAATTTCTCAGTACATGCATTCATCACTTTGGTTGAAAAGGATCAATTAATACGATTCGGACCAGTGTAATACTATTACCTGAAGATAATGTAAACCATATTAGATTGTCGGCAAGTAGCTTTGTCACAACCTCTGTATTGTGAATATGTTTCAGTTTGTAGTCATCTTCAATAAAGACAATTCACAGAGGGTAACTAGTAAATTGCTGCTGACTAACAGAATATCAGAAATATTACAATTGTAAACCTCTCCTGTAACTGAGTTTACTTAAATATCAGTCACTATATATCAATGATTGTAAAATGTATCTGATTTTATATCCATCTTAGAACTAAAGTTAAGATTGCGTATGACTACTTGCGATTTCATCTCTTTGAAAATGATAAATGGCAGAGGTATTTATACAAAGGAAAAACTCTATTTGTTTTAGTATACATTAGTTATAAAGATAATCAGATACCTCCCATCAGACCATATTGTAATGGGTCTACAAGATGATCAAACAAACAGGAAGAGCAGAAGTTTATGATTATTAATTTATCCTCTGAATGGCCTTGGTAGTGACATGAATTTGCTGATTAGCATGCACAGGCAAGAAGAGCATCTTCCACCTTAGCTGTGATTACATCTTGTAAGCAAGACAGAGAAGGATATGGAGCATGGAAGGACATGTTGGGATTATATTAGAATACTTGCACTAACACTAACCTTTGGGCTTAAAAGGTTTTTCAGCAGATCTTCTGTATTCTAGATGAGTTAGACTTAATGTTGACAGTGTTTTAAATTTTCACATTGAAAAGGGAATTGTTCTCAGCAAAATGGAGGTTCATCTTTTTAGATGAACCTCCTGGTAGTTAGTGTTTGATCAACTTCAAAGGTAAACATCACTGATGCTGAGCTCGCATCAGATCACATGAAACTGAGACTCGAATCATTTTGTGTTTAACATAATTATCAGCATCATACACGCTGCTGATGAGGTATTATTTGTTACTCTTGGTAACAAATAGGATTATCATCCTCCTGACTGAATCACGACTCACTGAACAAAAACATCTCACTGTCAGGCAAACTGAATGCATCAGTATCAGATTTTCATTTTTTTATGGCTTTATGGCTTATCAAAGATTATATTAATGTGTTCTCACTGGCTGTAATTTTGTTTTCAATTGATATTTCTCTGTTAGAAACAAAACATGCTAATGCAGCTTATCATATTCATCTTGCAGTGTTACTGCTGCCTACACTTTCTGAATATAAACACTTTCTTGCATGCTCTATTTGCAGTAGATGTATGCTATCAGTCTTCAGTGGTAGATCTGGAGATTTACAAACAATAATTATATAATTTAGTAGAACAAAATATACAAATAACAAGGGTAATTTAAGAGCTCAGTTTCACAAGTAAAATGAAAGAGAAAAAACAAAGTAACTATGTTACTAGTTTATGAATTACATGGGCATTATTATGCATATATGACCACTGTATTAGCATAATTATGATATCCTAAATGTATATACACTACACAGTATATGTAGTATGGGTTTAATACATTAAACCATGGATAAAGCAAAGAAAACTTTGTGGTGTTTCACAGGATATGTGTGTGTTATAAACTCCCCCTCTGTCCTATATGAGAGCAGCTCTCCCTGGCTCTGCAGAGGCAGGCGCATTGCTGTGATTTGGTCTGCTAGGTTGCTAGTACAGACACAGTGCTTTATGTATTAACAGCTTATGGCTTTTGTCTTCTTTAACTGTCCATTAATGGAGCTTAGATGTGATACTAAATGTCTTCAGAGGAGTACATTTTGAAGTAATATCATTCCATATAAAATGAGATTAGCTTTTTTGCAAGGTAAGCATTCTATTGCTATTTCATATGTAATGTAAGGTCTACTGTAATAGTACTGAGCATGTTTATATTATTTTATTAAGAAGTGTAAAAATCTGAGTCTGTTTTTCAGCATCGATAGCTGATTACTGAATTTAGATCAGTTTGAGTGCTATGTTATTACTCAGCATCCAAAACTGCGTTGTATTGACTATAATATTTGTCTATGTGAAACCAATCAGGAATTATCTTAGCTGAGTCTAAAACACATAATTTGGAACTTTTATTACTTGCAAAGCTTTTTAACAGGAAAAAGTCTAGCTATCACACAACTGGGTTCTTCAAGTGTTTTTGCTTTTTATTCTTTTGTTCATGTTGTCTTTATTCATTCTTTTTGTTTGTTTTTACATTTCCTTTTCAGTAAAGACATAAAGCAGCCTCATTCAAGTAATTTGGCTCTATTTTGAGGAAAATTGCCTTTCTAAAAGCAGTTTGAAAAGAAATAAAGTGTGAGGTGAGGCTTTTATAAAATGAGACTGATACTGATTCAATTTGCATAAGCCCTTCTTGTTCTTTAATAGCTCCACCCTGTATGAAAAATAACTTTTCTGTCAAATTCAGCTCCTGGTCAGGTTCCTTTTGACAGTGGACCTTTTTTTTTTGACTGTGTATGGATTAAATAACATATAAAACACAAGATTCAATGTCATCATAACAAAAAACAGACACATGCATGCATAAAGACCATAAACAACAGTGTACACTAAAAACTGAGTTCTGCACACAGTGGGGTAATTTACTGGGATTTTAATGCTGAATTTTAATGAGCACCTCACATATAACAAAGTTGGATTATCATGACGATTAGCAGTTTGTCATGAGTTTGAAATGGGTGAAATTCATTTTTCTTTTTGATCAAGTGTCCAGCAGAAGACTGACTAAAGGTCAGGCAATATGCAGAGCTATATTTAATGCTGGCTTTGAACCTGTTAAATTAATGTAACAGTACATTACAGTACCCCTTAAGTACCAGGGCTTCTTCTGAACAGAGGGTCCTATACATAGAAGTTTAGTGTTGTCAGTGCTCAGATTTCACCTGTTGTTACTTGAGCCAGTATAATTCCCTTTGTTAAACAGTGAAGGTAATGGGCTAATAATTAGTTAGGCACAGTTATTTATATTACAGAATAGATAACCTTTTTTGTGTAACATCTCAGTGGGCTAGCCAAACAATTGCTCAACAATTCCATTGTTCTGCTAGTTTGGTTTTAGAGCTCTGTTTTTCTGTGACCTAGTTACACACATGGAGACATACCAGCTAAATACCAAGTACTAATTTAGTCATAAATTCCATACTGCACAGTTTCATTTCAATTATTACAAATAATTCAAGGTATAATACTTTATTTAAGTAGGCTCTAATTCAAGATTTGTCTTCAGTAGGAAATCTTTGTGCAGGGCCATCCATATACATATCATCAGGTTGTAGTCCAGAAGCTAATAAACATTTTTTTTTTTTAAAAAAAACACTGGTGTGAAGCATGAACAAAGCAGCTAATTCATTTATGACTTTACAACTCTGGCATAATGCTTCACTTATCTTTTTGAACAAATAAATTACTTGGATAAGGACCATAATTAGCCTGATTGTCATGGTCCTGGGTCAGTGACCCAGTGTTTTGTATTTGTTTAGTTATTTTCCCTGATTATGTATTATGATTCATCTTGTTTCTCAGTCATGTCTCGTGTGTCACTTCTGTCTCTGTGTCCCCTTGTTTAGTGGCGAGTCCATGTCTCTGTCAT
>VVHJ01052421.1:39903-57760 GCA_015107715.1 Tylochromis polylepis
GTCTTGTCATGTTTAATTACTCCCAGCTGTGCTCTCCTCCTGTGTCCCATTCCCTTGTTATCCCTCAGTGTATTTAAGCCCTGTGTTTTCTTTGCTCTGTGTCATGTCATACCCTCAAATGCTGTATGTTGTCTCTGTGCTCCTGAGCCCCATTGTTACTTCCCGTCAGTGCTTAGTTTCTAGTTCCTTTGTTTCTAGTTTCCTAGTTTTCAGACTCCTAGTTTCCTAGCTTCCAGTTTTATGTTTTGTTTCTTGCATTTAGTGTTTGCGTTTTTTCCAGCGAATAAAACTGCCGCTTTGAGTTTACCTTTCCATGTTCGAGTCCTGCATATGGGTCCTTCCTCCTGCCTGCCACACAGTGAATCATGACACTGGTTACAGTAGCTCTCAGTTGGTATTGTGACTTTTTATCTTAATGTGTTTCCTAATTATGTTGTGTTTGCTTGATTACAGAAGGAATGGCTGTGTTTAAACTGCCAAACTCAGAGGGCTTTGTCAGGACAGCTGGGAGACTCAGGAAAAATGCCTCAACCTTCACCTGTACCTGCCAAGTCAGAGACCCAAGCCACACCAGTAACCACAAAGGCAGAGTCCAAAACCACCTCAACAAAGTCAGAGCCCATGCCTAGACCCACGAAATCACAACCCACCCCTGTGCCTGTTGAGACAGCACCAACACTTTTAACCATAAAAGCAAATGTAGAATCAACATCTGTCAAAATGGAAACAACACTTACAGCAGCGTCTACACAAATTGAGCTTGAGACAACACCTTTACCCACCAAAGAAGAGGTTTTAAAGCAACCTTTGGCAGCATTCACAACAGAAGAGGTAACACCAAAGGTTGATGTTCTAGATACAGATGTTACCAAGAAAGAACAGGTACCAAAAACAGATTTCAGCATGACAAAGTCACGCAAAACTGAAGAGTCGAAACCAGATCTTCATAAAGTTGAAAATGAAACAGGAGTAGCTGAACCTTCATCATTTCCAGTTCCTGATGCTTCAGTTGTCTCTGCATCCCCTGTCACTGCAGAGGTTGCAGTGGCTCAAGTTACTCCAGAGGCTCAGACAAAACAAGACCTGTCTGTTGCAGAGAGGATTGTTAAGGTGGTAGACGCTGATGATCACACCATCCTGACAGACTCATCAAAATTTTTGCAGCAAATAATGGTGCAACCAGAGTCAAAAGAACAGCAGGTGGTTATGGAAGGAGAAGCAGTCACAGCAACTGACAGCAAAGAATTTGCTGATGAGTCCGCTGACAAAATTACCAACATCATCTCAACCACTGAGTCGCAACCAGTCTCTCCAAAAAGAAAAGTAAGAATTTATCCTGTTTGTTGAAAAAAAAAAATTAAATCTAGATTATCTAAAAAAGATCAAAGTAAAACGTCAAAGAGCTTTTCTCTCTGTTCTTTAATCTTGGCTATACTTTACCTGTATTTAAGATTAGATGGCTTGTTATATTCAAAGCACATCAGATTCTAAACTCTTGTTTTGCTAATCTTGAAAACTTTGTCTTTCATCTTTCCAATTACAAGAATTTTGAAGTTGTTCACATCAGTGATGGCATTTTTATGAGTATATGGAGTAATATGGAAATTTGTACCTTACAGCTCCATTTGGTAACACTGATTAACTCAAAAGGGGCCAGAATCTTGTTAAGCTTGTTGGTGTGTCTTCTGCAGTAAGTTAGCTCATGACAGATCTTGGGTTCCACAGCATTAAAAGTCAGGTTCATTCATTCAAGAAATGTAATCACAGACACACTGATATATTTTCCTTTTCACATTTTTAGGATGAAGATGAAGACAAAGAAGAGTTCAGTAAGAAACGAAAAGACTCTCTTTCCACTGCAGAGGTTCATTTGGGAAACATAGATGTCCCTGTAACAGCTGCTAAGCTCAAATCCAAACCAGAGGCTCATGATGAAGAGCAACCTCAGATTTTACCCATAATACATGAATTGAATGATGAAATAGTAAGTGGTGCAAGCAAAGATGGTACAGATTCATCCGTACCGGCAAAGGAGGAGATTAATGCTAAAAGAAGGCGCCTGAGTTTCCAAGCAATGGATGAGAGCAGTGAAAGTGAGCTCACACCCTCACCATCACCTAAAGTCCAGAGGAGAAGACTAAAGGTGAGCAATATTTCATCCAGCAGTGAGGACATCAAAACTGAGAGTGCTGACTCCTCTGTGGAAGACGAAGAGTTCATCCGCAAGCAGATAATGGGTATGGGTGATGAAGAAGAAATGTCTGTATCAGAAGATGAGAAAGAAAAGAATTTGGAGAATGTACAAGCTATAAAGGATACTGACCTTGATAATACATCAGTGACAGTCAAACCACTTTCTAGAAAAGGTAGCACAGATAATGAAGACAGCCTAGCTAAGAACAAAGCTATCCCGAAAAATGACACCATGACTGATCAAAGTGTGCCTGAAACAATGCCCAAAACTACTTTCAAGAAAGCAATTCCAGTCATGAGACAAAGACAAAGCACGGATGAAGAAGTAGAAAGCATCACAGAATCTGTGTCAAAGGGTTCATCTAGTGTTCAAGCATCCAGCTTTACTCCAGAATCTTCACCTACATCAGCTTCCTCCCTGGAAGAGGATAGTGATAGCAGCCCTAGTCGCAGGAAACCCAGTGGGGACAAACAGTATCGCAAAGGTAAGCACAGGCAACCAACCCAGCCTCTTCCCACCATCGAAGACTCCTCTGAGGAAGAGAAGGCGGGGCCCCATGGACAACTACTGTCCCCACACAAAGATTCTTCCTCCACAGAGGATCTGAAAGAAGTCACAGTTATAAGCGAAACTCATAGAACATCTGGCTCTGAATACTCTGTCAGTATGGGATCAGAATCAGAGGCCACTCAAGCTGTACAGAGAGGACGTAAACCGTCACCAACAGTCATACCATACACCCCTTCTGATCCATTTATAGAAAAGGACAGTGTGACAAAATCATTAAAGAGTGCAGAAGAAGCATACGAGGAAATTATTCAGAAGACAAAAGCTATTCCAGGAGAGAGTCCACCTGATATTGAGCCACTCTATGGGGGGATGGCAATAGAGGACTATCTTTACGAATCCTTAGTTGAGGAACCTGAAATTAAAATGAGAGAATCTCAGGAAGAACCCAAAAATGATACTGGCTCTGATTCTCTCAAAAAACTCAGGTCTCCTGAGGAGGTTTATGAGGAGATGATGCAAAAGAAGAGAGAGTTGATGATGATAGAGCATGAATTTCAACAGGCACAAAATGCCATGGAATCTACTGCCTCAAGCGCTTCACAGGTCACTTGCCCTCCCTTATTTGCTGAAACTTGTGTAGTTACTATAGAAGAGACATACCCAACTGAAAAACTTGAAATGCCTCTTACAGAAACTGAAACTTTAAGTGACATGTCAGTAAAGAAAAAGAAGCGACCAGCCCCTCCACGCCCTTCTGAACCCCCAAAGCGTCCTGACATAACTGTTGTCCCTAGTACTCCTAGTGGGGCTATAAGTTTTGTTAGACCTATGATTCAACAAGATCCTGCATTAAGGAAAGCATTGTTCCCTATACCAGACCTCAAGATTACTCAGTGTTCATCTGGGGAAGAAGAGGATGACAGTCTTGCAGATGACTATGGCATTGGTATTTCCTCTGACATTACCCCCAGTGATGACTCTGAGACTAAGGAAGAACCATGCATAAGCCCATCTTTGTCTGAAACTGTTGAGATGGACCCTATCTGTGTAGTCTGTGAAATTCCAAAGCCAAAACCTATTCCAACTCCAATATCAGCTCCAGAACTGACCACAACACCTTCTCCTGTATCACCAGTGTCACCTCCAACTTCACCAGCTAGTCCAGATTCTAGTTTGGCCTCTAATGCTACATCTTCATCTCCATTCCAGGCTCAAACACCTCTTTCATCAGATTCAACTCCACTGTCTACACCAACACCTCCTGCTTCATTTAAAACACAATCACCTCCAGAGATATCCTCACCACTGCCTGCCACAGATGCAGCAGTACCATCTAATGAAAACTTAGTCTCTTCTTCTCCAATCACAGTTATAGTTACAATACCAGATGTAGTGTCTGATCCATCCAAAGCACAAATAGCTACAGCCATTCAAGTTCAGACTTCTACAGTAGAAGCCTTAACTCCAGCCCTAATGGGGATGTCTTCCATTTCACCTGTTGTGGTACAAATGCCAGACTTGGTTTCATCTCCATCTCAGGTGCCTGACAACATTCCAGCTATTTCACAGGTCTCAGCACCAAGTCCAGCGCTTTCTGTTGTCTCCATTCATCCTACAACCCTAGTAGCATCACAACCTGTCGCAGTCTCGGCTCCAACTTCTGCCACGCTTTCCACTTCTGTCACTCTAGTTTCATGTCCTGAACCAGTCATAGTACAGATGCCTGACCTGGTTTCAACCACAGCTCCCATACCAACACATCCCCCATTACCAGTCTCAGCACTTGTTACTACCCCAGCTCAAGCTGAAACTAAAGTGGTACACTCAGTCCCTGTACAATCAGCCATCCCATCAGTGAGTCCAGTGGTAGTCCCACCTCTGACTCAAACTGCTCAGATGCCTTCAGCAGCATCAGCATCAACTACTATAGTCAAAAAGAAGGTCCCGCCTCCTCCTCCCCCTCGATCTACTTCAGTATCATTACCTGAAACTAATACTGACGTTCCTTTTGTAAAGACTGTTGAGCATGTCACCCGGACTACATCACCTATGGGAACCACAGCTGTTGGACAGCCAATGCAATCTGTAGTCGTGGATATCCAACCAAGAATGGAAGTCATGAAATCAGATGGTGGAGTTGTACCTCAGTTAGTAACACCAAATAGGCAGGGGCATGTAGTTATCATTGTCCCCAGTGTAGAGAACAAAGCTTTGATTGAACAAGCCAGAAACCAAGATATACCTAGCACAGGGCCAATATCTTACACTGCTTCTGCTCCATATGGTAGTCAAGTAGCCCCACATTCTGTTTCAGATGTGCGCAGTACAGATATATCTTCACTTCCTACTAAGGTGTCAACAGTGTGGGAAGTTGTAGCTCCACCATTTCCACCGAAAACTGTAGTGGAGACAAAAGTTATAGACACAGTAGAAGTACCCATTACAGATTCTAGTCCAACACCTCCATCAACTTTACCCAAACCAACTGTTCCCAAGCCATCAGTTCCCACTCCAGTGACAACTGCTAAAGCAAATTTCACGCCAGTTTCTTCTGCAGCTTCTACTCCTAGTCAAACTACCAAGCCTCCTCCACCCATACCACCTAAACCTGTATCAATTCCAGCTGGACTGGTTTTCAGTCATAAACCAGGAGAGAGTGTCAAGCCACCTCCTCCTGTAGCTCCCAAAGCGGCAACCCTCCCTAGGACAAAAGAACCTCCAAAGGCTCTATCACTTAGCCTGACACGACCTGTGGAGTCTAAGTTGGGTGCAACATCTCCTAAATCACCTGTATCTCCTAGACATGCAAAATGTTTACAAACCTATGTAGTGATAACGCTTCCATCTGAACCTGGTTCACCAACAGAGTCCATAACTGTCCAAGCACCTGTAAGAAGAGGATCCATCCCTTCCACAAAAGTGTCAGGAATACGGACAACACCATTAGAGCAGAAAGCACCCATTGAGGTATTCTCCGCACAGGCTACAGTAAGGAGAGCCTCTGTCCCTACTATAAGGCATCCACCTCCAATATCTGTAGCTTCAGCTGTCCCTGAACAAATGACAACTTCTGAGGTAGTAGTTTCTGAAGTCCAATCTAAAACAGACACTATGCCATCTGTAGTGCAGCCACCATTTCCTGTAGTTGATATCATCACATTGCCATCAGCCCAGGAAACTTCTGTCCAAGCACATACTGTGCCTGTTCCAATTAAGAAACCATTTGTGCACCAAGAGCAATCAATAACCCCACCACTGTCGCAACCTAAAACACCGTCTGAGGTCATGACAATGTCCCCAGAGCCAAAAATTCTTATTCATCCAGTCCAAGCCACAATTACAGAGATCATAACAGTTCCATCAGAAAGTTTAAGTGAAGCACTAGTTCCTCGGACTCCCAAACCAACTCTACCTGTCCAGCCAGAGCCTCTGATTGAAGTTGTTTCTACTTCATTGCAGCCTGGAGTATCTTTTGACAAACCTGTAGCCCAAGATAGACCAGCTGCAACTGTTGTTGATGCACAAGCTGCAGCCCAAATTGAAATGCCACATACAGAAGAGGATGTACCTACTGATGTCATTGTTGCAGAAGCAATTTCATTAAGATCACTGATACCAGGTGTTCAGCAAATCCCTGTTGAACATCCACTTACAGTATCTGAAGCAATGACTCATTCGAAAGATGAAGAATTGCCCACAGGTTTTAACTATCGCTGGACCATTTCTGAACCCTCACCTGTTCTACAAACTATTCAGCTTTCAGAAGTTCTGCCTGCAGTGACAGAACATCTACCTACTCAGCAACCACTTCCTGTAGCTGAAGGGGTGTCCCTCCCTACCAAGTCTGATGTACCCACAGAAGTTATTACAACTGATGCAGCTGTTAGAATACCAGAGATAGCAATGGTACATCCACTACCTCATCATCAACCTGTGGTAAATGAAGTTACCCCAGTTAAGTTAATGCCATTAACTATAGACGATAAGAAGATATCTCCTACAACTGTTGAAGCAACACCATCACCTCTTATCATGGAAGTTGAACAAATAGTTACACACCCAAATATACCTCCTCATATATATATTCCACAGGTCTGTGAAGGAATTACATCCTCAATTATGCCACATTCAGTGCCACCACTGGCATTGCAACCTCAATTTGAGCCTCCTACACAAATTATAACTAAGGATGCTGATGTCATAGCTTCTTCAATATCATCATCCATGATACATCCTGAGGCAGGGCCTGGGATGCCAGTTATTACAACTGAGGAAACCACCCATAAGAGGAGGACATCCATATCTTCCATAGTACAGCCGTCATATGCCACAAGTGAAAGATTTACCTGTCCTACAGAGTATGAAATGCCCAGACAAGTGGTTACAGCAGAAGCTTTTGCTGCCACCAGAAGAGAATCCATAACCATGCAGCAACCATACCAATTAGTACAGGTAGTGAACCTGCCAGCTGAAAAAGATGTTTCTAATGATGGTTATGCTGTTCAGCTCCCCTACAGAGGAGAATCTATTCCAGAACACCAACCACATGCATTGACTTATTCATCAGAATATGATCACCCTGTGGAGATAATAACCACTGAGGAATACACCACGAGGACCTCACTGCCCACAGTGCAAGACATTCCACAGAGTGTATCTGCAGCTCCAGTCACCATCACTAAAATTCAGCAAGAGTCTATTGAAAGCCAAGAGATTAGAGGAGCAGAAAAGGTGGTCTCTAGTATGAGTCATATGTATTCATCTTCAATTTCCACCTCAGGCCAGCCACCTGAAAGCCGTCCTAGCCTAGTTACTCAAGTAGTTACCACTGAGGTCCAGAGGACCACTGTTTCTGTTGTCCATGAAAGACTTCCACAGGCCCCTCCACCTAGTGTAGCAATAACTATACAACCAGACATCGCTAAAGTCCAACCTGTGCCCAAACAGAATGGTAAAATAATATATCCTGGTGATGTTATTGATTTACGTACAATGAAGGTTGGTATAAAGATGACTGAGCAAGGCATGGACCTGACTCCACCTGAATCATGTCGACAGTCTTTTTCAAGTGACTCTAGCGGTCGTCAAATTACAGCAGTACAGCCTGAGATAGTAAATCTTAGTCCAGCAATTACCCCAGCAACCACACTGTCCGTTGTCACTGACAGCATCACAATTGTCACATGCACAGCTACTATTGCTTCATATAGCAACACTCCAGCAGAGAAACCGCTTGATTTGCAAGGTCCCGTTACATCACTGCCCCTGCCTCTCACAACATACAAACCATTTGAGCCCTTAGCACAGATTGTATACAGACCTGTTAGTACCCAGCCCATGGTGAGTGCTGTAGCATCCACAGCTCAAGACATACCAATTAATCTTTCCTTTGAAGCTCTTGTGTCCTCTGGAGCAAAACAGCCATTGACATCGGTCCCAACAGTTCTCAGCAATGGAGGGCCTGTCCTTTCTCTAGAGGCCACAGAGGCCATGGATCTGACAAACTACAAACCAATGAGAGCTGTGGTAACATTATCTGGTACAAGTCCAGGAGTGGTGACCACTGTTGTAGAGGATGATGGGACCCCAATGGACCTTACAGCTGGAAGGCGGAGTGTGTGTTGCGATGTAATTTACAAGCTACCATTCACAGGATCATGCAGAACACAGCCTCCAGTTACAAGCCAGCCTGACAACCGTTTTGGCTACAGAGATGACCACTATCAATATGATAATGCTGGACTGTATGGTATCAAAGGAACTAATGGCATAAAAGCATCAGTGTCTGAAACCAACTTGACAGAGGCAGGACTGTTTTCCATGGTTCCTAAAAGCGACTATGACTACCTCAGTGGCTCTTCAGATGGCGCTATAGACCTCACTGCAGCTAAACTTTCTTCTGGTGAGTATGAGGGTACTTCTGCATGTTTTGTCTTTTTCACTTTCGTGCTTTCTTTTTTGGGGGGGTAGTGGGCTTCCATTGGCTTGAATTAAGCTTTTAAAATGCATCTGCTGTGACATATAGTATGTTTTTACAGTTCAAATGTTTCTGAAGATAAACATACTCATTTTCCCTTGAAGTTTATTATTTCATGCTTGCTGGCACACTGTTTCCAAAAAAGTTGGGACACTGTGTAGGATTTAAATGAAAACAGAATGTAATCATTTGGAGCCCATTGTACTAATATATTTAATTTAAACACTCAAAAATAATCATATCAAAAGCTGAAGCAGACAAAAATATATATATATATATATACAAATTTTGAATTTAATGCCACCAACATTCTTTATAAAAGTTGGAAGGACATAATTTGCGGAATATCTCATAACAAATTAGGAACATTATTATTTGGTCAGAAAAAAGATAATTCTATCAACTGTAGTATATAATATCATTAGAAAATTCAGATAATTTGGGAAAAACTGATAATAATTGCCCTTTATCTTCATGGCAGAAATAGAAAAAGAACATACAAAGATGTGTTCTGTAATTTCACACATTAAAAAATATATAAATTCATAGATTCAATTCAATTTTATTTTACTTATATAGCACTAAATCACAATAGTTGCCTCAAAGTGCTTCATACTGCAAGGTAAAGACTCTGCAATAATACAGAGAAAACACAGAAAACCTGAACAATCATATGAACACCTATAAGCAAGAGCGGCAGTGGGAAGGAAAAACTGCCTTTTAACAGGAAGAAATCTGCAGCAGAACGAGGCTCAGGGAGAGGCTGAAGGGAGGAGGAGATTAACAATAACTAAGGATTAAATGCAGAGTGGTGTATAAACACATAGTGAGTGAAAAAGGTGAGTGAAGAAAGACATGGGACTCATGGGAAGCCCACAGCAGCCTAGACTTATTGCAGCGTAACTAAGGGAAGATTCAGGGTCACCTGAACCAGCCCTAACTATATGCTTTATCAAAAAGGAAAGTTTTAAGCCTAATCTTAAAAGTAGAGAGGGTGTCTGTGGCGGGGCGTGGCTTGCGGTGCTGTGCGGTGGAGATGGCTTCACCTGCACGGCATCAGCAATCACGCCTCGCCAGCCATAAAACGGGTCCTGTGCAACCTGAGGTTGTTGGTGTTATGTGCGGCTGGCAGCGGGAGAGCTGCAGCCCGTGTCTGTATCAGCAACCGTGTGAAGTGAGTGTTCAATAAAAGTATGTGGAACAACATGGCCGTGTCTTGGGGTCTGCCTTCAGTCCGTCACAGTGTCTGTCTCTCGAAGATGTTGTGTACTCTAGGCTAAAGCAGACCTTGTTTTTAGCACATACATGACGATCTGTATAGTTACAGTTTCCAGTGGTGCACATAGCATGGACAACTTAATTTTGTGGAGGCACCATTAATGCTGAACAATGATACTGTCATTTAGAAGCTTAGTTATACCAGCAAGATAATGGAAAATTCTGCACATCCAAAGAGTCCAAACCTGCTGCCCGAAGGCGAGACCCATCACCCTTTATCACAACAATAAAATTAACAAAAAATTCCCTGAACTGATGACCAGCTAAAATTCTATATCAAGCAAAATGGGAAATATTTAGCATTTTGCAAAAATTTTGTTAAAAAAAAGAAAAAGAAAATAAAGCCTCCTACACAAATTATGCATTTTATACATTTTTCACACTCCTCTAATAAAATGTATGGTTTATGTGATTTGTATATCTTCTGTTTTTATTTATAGGTTGCATGATATCCTTAACTTTTTTGGAAACTGTTTAATTTGCTTTGCTGTTTAATATGCATGATTTCATTAAATATTAACCTCTGTTTTTCTTTTCTTTTCCTTTTTTTCATACAGATGCATGTGTTTGCCTGCGTGTGCTGCCTCAGTATTTTGGTTTTGCATCTTGCTAGCCAAAATGACTTCAGATATGCATGTGCAGTTATTTTTTTTAATCCAAATTGCATGACTCATTTGTTTCAAAAAATTAAAAGTTATTTGGAAGAGTAAAACATATCTTTTATTATGACAGGTAAAGCACTAGACTACACTAGCAAAGCGACTGGAGTCTACCCTTTGATGACTACTGCTCAATACTCCCAGATCCCTGCAGCTGCGTTTGGTGTAAATAGTGCTCTAAGAACATCAGATGGAATAGTTTACTCTTCTGTGGCTGCCCCAGTTCCATCCACATATGCAATTACAACTCAGCCAGGTTCTATCTTTAGCACAACCTTAACACCCACATCAATAGTCCACAGTCAGCCACTACCACACCCATATGGCTTTATTCCCACTACAGACCCAGGACAGATAATTCCTTTTGACTCTGGGCTATCTAAAGAGTTTCTACCTACAGCTTTGGCTGACATCATAACTGGGTATCCAGAGATGTACTCAGATGCCACCCTGGAAGCTATTGCTGCTTCTCTGGATGCCCTAGCTTCTTCTCCAATATTCCCTGGCTTAGATAACACCAAAATGGCACAGTATCAGATGGAGAGGGAATTTCTAGAGCTAGAGAAGCTTAAGCAACTATGTCTTGCAGAAGAGCTGGAATGGGAAAGGCAAGAAATCCAGCGATATCGAGAACAGGAACAGCTTATGGTCCAAAGGGAGCTTGAAGAACTTCAGGCTCTGAAACAGCAGCTTCTCCTTCAGCAAGAAGAGGAGCATCATGCCCACATGGTGGCTCAACAGGAGACCTATGCACAGCAGAAAGAGCAGTTGCAGCAAATTCAGCAACTCCAACTGCAACTCCAGCGGCAGCTAGACGAGCACTATGGTAGTACTGGTCCCACTGGAAACCTTCTAGATGCTAAATATGCAGGCGTAGGAGACAGTGGCCAGTACTGGCCAGTCAGAGATGAGTCTACAACTCCATCTGCTGGGACACACATAGAGGAAAGTCAAGATTTAGTAAAGCTTCAAGCTGATCAGGACATAGGGAAAAAAATAATTGATAGTGGGGTGCAGACAGATGATGAAGACTCAGCGGAGAAACAACACGTCGGAAGGAGAAAGAAGAATAAAAGAAATATTGATAGCTCAGCTCAGACTGATGATGAGGACCAAGATGAATGGGATGCTCCTACAAAAGCTCGGCGACGCTCTCGAAAGCATAGCAGTGACGGAAAACATGGCTCCAAGGTCTCTAGCATTGCTATCCAGACAGTGGCAGAGATATCTGTTCAGACTGATCACTCTGGAACTATCAAGCGACCTAATGTCCAGATGGACACAAAAGTAGAAATCATTAAGCATATATCAGCTCCAGAGAACTCTCAGAGAGGTGGAAGTCTGAGCTGTCAGACAGACTCAGACAGAAGACATGCACTCACTGAGGTGGGCTACAGCACACACCTTTCAGCAGACATCCCCGCTAAGTCCAAAACCTTCTACACTGCAGTTTCCCCACTGTCCCCAGAAAAGTCACTTGGAGGACAGAGAATGTTGACTGCAGACCCAACCAGATTTTCTTCTGGTCCTCGGATATTAAAGGCTGGTCAAAAATCTCTATCTGACCCTAAGTCCCTTAGTCCTTCCACAGAAGACAGGATGGGTGGATGCTATGCAGACAGCTATTCTGTAAGTCATATCACATATGGATGGAAGATTACTGAATTAGTAGTCTGAATTGACAAACTGATTGTTTATTTGTTTGTTTTTATTCTAGGGCCGAGGCTCTCCCTCTAGTACAGGTAAGAAGGTAAAGAGAACACTACCAGATCCCCCTCCTGAAGATGACTCTCTCACAGGACGGTCAGGCTACAACACCAACTCTGCTCGACGCCGTCTAGCACGTAGTACAACTATGGCCCGGGCAAAGATTCTGCAGGACATTGACAAGGAGCTTGATCTAGTAGAGAGAGAATCTTCTAAACTTCGAAAGAAACAGGCTGAGTTAGATGAAGAAGAAAAAGAGATTGATGCCAAGCTACGGTGAGACACATTTAATTCACAATTTAGGATATAGAGTTACCTATACTTGCATTACTGTATTAAATTAATAAATAACTAATACCTCAGAAAATGATTCAAGCTAACTCCATTGCATCAGTCATTGCATCCCATGCCATAATTCTTCCTAATTCATCTGCATGATTCCCTTCTTACCTTGATAGCTTATGGGCAAAAAGGCTGCCTTGACATCTCTCAATGAGACTTCTCAACACTCACACATAGTAACAGGTATTAATGTGTGAGAAAGCAGAATATTGTTTGCCCCCCCTGGTTTTTATTAGAACTTTTAAGTGCTTAAATTGTAAAAAAAGAAGAAAAAAAAAGTATTTATTTCATTGATTTATTCCAGGTACTTGGAGATGGGTATCAACCGCCGTAAGGAGGCCTTGCTGAAAGAGAGAGAGAAGAGAGAAAGGGCCTATCTTCAGGGTGTGGCAGAGGAGCGAGACTACATGTCTGATAGTGAGGTCAGCAACATCAGAGAGACCAGAGGTGATGGTCTTGAGAGACCACGGACAGCTCCCCAGTCGGAATTTGACCAATTCATCCCCCCACAGACAGAAGCTGATTCCCAGTACAACACACTGACTAGTCCCTACTCTCACTATGGCCAGTATGTTCCCCAGACCCAAACCACCAGCCACTACACCCAACAGAACCTGTATCAGCAGCAATCACTTTACCACCAACAGGTGTCTCCTTACCCAACCATGTCCCTCTCCCATGCCCAGACTCAGCCAGGCAGCTACCAACATGCTCTGCTCTTGCAGCAGGGGAAGCAGCGACAAACCAACTTGTCTGATTTAGATCCCAAAATCACCACTAACTATGAGGTGATACGCAACCAGCCTCTGCTCATTGTGCCAACTTCCACAGAAAGTGGATATGGAGTGGCTCACCTAGGGGGCAAGTATGGAAGCTTGGACTTGAGGTTAGGACTTGAGGAGAGGAGCATGGCCTCTAGTCCCATGTCTAGCATTTCTGCTGATTCCTTCTATGCTGATATTGACCACCATAATGCCAGGAACTACGTGCTGATAGAAGACATAGGGGAGCTCACCAAGGCGTCAACAGGGCTGAGCAATACTGGCTTGGGTTCTGGATTCAACTTGCCTGATAAGGAGATGTCCAAGGCAGACAGACTCAGGCGCACGGCAGAGGTAAATCCCATACTGTTAACTTAGTTCCTAGTTTTTGCTACATTTATCTCCTCAGCCAAACACTAATAGCCCACAGTGTTAGTGTTTCTTGTTGTTTGCTCTTTAATTTAAAAAAGTGATTCAACAATTTGAAGTGCTGATTCTCTGATTTTATTTTATTTTATTAGGCTTACATGAATGTAGAAAACAGTGTGATTGATATAGCCCTTTTAATTAAGTGGCCAAAAAACTTCATTGTTTAGATAACACTTAACATGTGGTGTATAATTGTTTTTTTTTCGTTTAGGTGGCAGAATTTTTAGGCTCATCTCGGCTTCAGAGTTATGGCAAAGGAGAAGATGATACTATGGAAGAACCTTATGAGCTGAAGCTACTGAAGCAGCAGATCAAGCAAGAATTTCGACGAGGAACTGAGGGACTTGAACACTTAACTGGTCTGGGCTTACCTCAATATCTCCCTAGTGACAGCAATTTTCGCCATTTCCCTAAAGGAGAGAAATATAGCATTGGCAGGCTCACCCTTGAAAAACAGGCTGCAAAACAACTCCCAGCAGCTATGCTTTACCAGAAACAGATGAAGAACAAAAAGGCCCTTATAGACCCTAAAGCCATCACTAAATTTTCCCCAATTCAGGAGAGTAGGGACCTTGAGCCTGAATATGGCAGCTACATGGGATCTGGAGCGTCCTCTGTGTCTAGTCTGGCTGCTAGGGCTAGGCTACTTCAGGATGAGATTACATTTGGGCTAAGAAAAAACTTGTCTGAGCAACAAAAATATTTAGGCTCCTCCTTGGGGGCCAACCTGTCTGGTTCTCTTAATCTTGGTCAGTCTCTTGGACTTGGCTCCACTATCAGGGCAACTGCCCATGATGATGGCACCTACCCAAGTGGTACCCGTTCTCGCCCCTCCTCCCGACCCTCTTCTGTCTATGGTTTGGATCTATCTATCAAACGGGATCTGTCCAGTTCTTCCCTAAGACTTAAATCAGAAGGAGAGGTTCTGGATGCAGCATTTGCCCCTGGGGTAGCCAGAGCAAAACCCACAAGTTTACCTATAAGCCAAAGCCGTGGACGCATCCCCATTGTTGCTCAGAACTCAGAGGAGGAAAGTCCTCTGAGTCCAGTGGGGCAACCAATGGGTATGGCTAGAGCTTCAGCTGGTCCTCTCCCTCCCATTTCTGCTGACTCCAGGGACCAGTTTGGGTCGAGCCATTCCCTCCCAGAGGTACAACAACATATGAGAGAGGAATCTCGGACACGTGGCTATGATCGAGACATCGCATTCATCATGGATGACTTGCAAGGTGCCGTGTCTGACAGTGAAGGTAAATGGAGCCTAAGACTGCTTCAACAGTTTGACCATATCGACCTGCTTGTCATGCATGCTAATACTGAGTGGTCTTATTGACTTTGTGGATTAACTGTTTCTTTCTCAGTTATCAGTGCTCCAGATAATTATTGTTGTTTGTTACAATATTTCCCTCTGTCACGATAAATGTAAAGTCACATGTTTGCATGATTTTTCCTTTCTTTTAATTATCATTGTCACCGATACATAACACTTTTTGGTTATGTATGGCACTTCTATCCATGCTTTTCTGTGTGATTTCATCAGCTTAATGTTTGTTTGTTTGTTTTAGTTTAATTTCTTCACCAATAAATGTCCTTCCTTATTCTTAGAACCCAGCAGTTCTAAAAATGCTAGATCAGATCCTCTATAGAATCTATCTGTTTATGATCTATAAAGAGATAATGCTAAGCAAACATACTGCTCACAATGCAGCTGCCTTATTTTTTGTTAGAATGTAAATTTCATTAAAAATCTGAGCAATATTTAACAGCCTACACTGGACCCCCTTTTTTTTAGTAAAGTAGCACAGAAAACGTCTAGAAAAAGAAATACATATATTTGGTTTTTAAGGTTCCCCCTTTAGTTTTGCTAAAAAAACAGCTAACAGAAGGTAGTTTAAAAGAATACTGCTGAATCATGGTGATATACATGTTCTGCAGGCTCTGCAGGTATTTTTGTTTAATTCTAACTAAATTGCTAAGCCAGTGCCAGGCCAATTTAGACATTTTCAAATTTGCTGGATGTTTTATATAGATCAAAAAAGATGTAATGCAGTAGCTTTCTATAAAGCCACTACCATGCGGTTGTGTATACTTAAAAAAAAAAAAACTGTCTAATTTGTGTCAACTGTGTTAAACTTTGATTCTGTAATCTTTCATTTAATAATTTGGTCTTATTTTCATCCTTGCATGTACATCTGTTTTCCATTTTCATCTTAATAAAATTAATGTTTTCTGCTTGTTGGTTGTTGCTGTGGATGTCTCCTTGTAGTGTGAGATGTCTGTGTTTCCAGTGATTGACAGCAGATATTGACATGCACTGTTTTGATTTCCATAAGGGTGGGATTGGTAGTGTTCCATTAGCTTAGGTAAATCCAGTGCCTTTATAGTTATTTATCTTGAATTTGGTAAGTATCTCGTATATGAAGTAGCAATAAGTAGCATTAAAAAGCACAGCATGAAGGGTGAGATTTTTTTTTTTTTTTTCCAAAACAGGGTCTGATGTAATTGTCAGATAAGCACTCACAGTGCCAGCGAACAAGAATATGTTCAGCAACTTTAGCTTTGTTTCAAGGCCAATTATGAGGAATCAATGTAAATACATTCTTGCTGAGACGGAAACATTTGTCTTGACCTTACATAAAAGTGTTCATCTGCCTCAATTCCAGCACAAAGTGAGTCCATGTTGGCTTTGAACAGAGATGATGCCAGAATCTTTCATGAAAGTATCAGACACGGTAGAGTATCTTACAGCATAGTTAAAGTTACTGCCTCTCATGATAATGTGGCTCAATCTTGATATGGCTTTCCCTCCTAAAAAACATCTTATATGTTTTGTTTGGGTTTTTCTTTTCTTTTTTTTCATAGTGCTTCTGCTTAAAATTGTGATCTGTCTGTCAGGCTAGTAAATGCAGTAAAGCATGCATCTCTTACAATTGCTTTCAGTGCATGTGCTGAATTTTAGCCTACTTGCAGTACAACTCTTAGTCTTAGCAGTCTAGTTCCTGTAGCTTGATAGAAGAATGAACATATGTTGAACACATTTCTTAAAAAAACATATAACTTTGTACCACAGCTGGAGGCCCAAACTGGAATATAGAAGGTGAGACGGCATCACAATTCTCATGTAGTTACTTAGAGACTGTATGCCTCCATGCTGCATATCATGATTGGTTCATGAATGGTTCACTTCTCTGGCTGAGTTTGTAAACATACCAGATTCATTCTGGAATGACCCACCTCACAGTCGTATACAGTACATATCATTTAGTGACTCTCTAGTAGTTGACATGTCAGTTCCATGCTGGTATGAACCCCATCTTAATGACACTCGATATCTTTTTATGTGTCATATACTGCAGAGACTTAATTTATATGTCATTCAGGAATGTTTGCACTGTGGTTTTGTAAACATATCAGACCCATTTCCAGTATTCATGTCCATGCACTAAAATAAATGTGTGTTGTGCGTAAGTGTTACCAAAAACATGCAGATTCACAGCACAAATATCAAAGTATTTTAAGATCTTGTATAGAATTCTGAAAAACAATGCTGCCACCATATACCGATTCCTCATATGTTCTTACGCACTCTTAAACTGATAAGATCTAATGCTTTCAAGATATTTACAAGAGATGTAGCAGTCTATTTTCTGTCAGATTTTAGTGCATTGTGTTTGTGGGCTTGGCTCACCAATACATAGAAAATTCTCTCCTTGTTTGGATTCTTTTACATTTAACACCAAAGCAGCATTTCAAAGTTGAGTTATTACTAGAGCTTTCAATATTTTTATTCTTTTTACTCTTAAAGGTATGATTTACAATAGTGATGGTAAAATAGAGCACAAGACTGTCAGTATCATCCAGTTGTTACTTATAAATTATGACGGTTTGGGGGAGATTTCCAGTACACAATGCTGTAAAATTAAAAAAAAAAAAAAAAAAAAAAAAAAAAAAAAAAAAAAAATTTCAAAAATAAAAAAAAAAAAAATTTTTTTTAAATTTA
>VVHJ01052421.1:57780-72298 GCA_015107715.1 Tylochromis polylepis
AAAAAAAAGAAGAGGAAGGGGAAAAAAAAAAAAAAAAAAAAAAAAAACAAAAAAAAAAAAAAAAAAAAGAAAGGGAAAAAAAAAAAAAAAAAAAAAAAAAAAAAAAAAAAAAAAAAAAAAAAAAAAAGGAGGAAAAAAAAAAAAAAAAAAAAAAAAAAAAAAAAAAAAAAAAAAAAAAAAAAAAAAGAAGAAGAAAAGAAAACATTCCATACATCAAAAGCATATCAATTTTTATCAAACTTGAAATTATTCATACTCCATTTAGTATTTATAGTAGCCATCTGATCTCACAATTGTGGATAGGATCGAGCAGAGTTTCTATTTCTTTGCTTTCACCTATCCAGTCAGGACAGATCAGAGATCTTCCTGCCTTTTAGAAAATCTGGGTGGATGTGTGACCATTTTTCTTAAAATACAACAACAACAAAAAAGATTGCCTGATTCCATGCTGAAAGCTTCTAGTCCCTATGTGTATGCATAGATTTTGATGAGATCCTTTCCTTGTCTAGCGTACCACCTGAGAAGAGAGGACACAGATTGGTTTGATAAGCCAAGAGAGGGGCATCCTCAGAGCGGGAGTGTGTCAGATAGGAGACAGGTGCGATTCAAGCTAATAATATTCAGCTTCGTCCTTTTTTTTCACTCCATGTTTATTTTCGGTTTTAATATGTAAACCCAAAACATTTTCTGATGTCAAACATGCTTTTTTTCATGCTGTGAATTTTCAGATGAAACTCGTGCCTTATGCCTTCCCTCACACTCGCATCAAGCTTAAGAGAGACATGAAGGACCCCAGTGTGTCAGGTATAAAACTATTACAAAATGCAGACATACAGTTATCATACAAGGATAAAACTCACAAAGATTTTCTATTTCTGATTTTGTAATTAGGATTTGTATCCCTATTTTTACCTTTTAGGGAATGGACTTGGCATCCGTGTGGTAGGTGGTAAAGAGATTCCAGGGAGTCGTGGAGAGATCGGCGCCTACATTGCCAAGGTCATCCCTGGTGGCGTGGCAGAACAAATGGGGAAAGTTGTGGAGGGTAAGAGCAGAATGAAAAAAGATTCTCAAGGCTCAGGAGAGTCATGATCACAGTGCTTTTTAAGTGTTAATGATTTTAGGGCAGTTTATGCCTTCAGTAAAAATTCATGCCTAAATCACTGTAGCCTACTGTGTGTTGGTTTGTCATGTCTCTTTCCTCAACACATCACGCACAAACACACCCTCCACATCAGTGGGCTGTGTTAGTCATTAGACTATATTTAGCGTCCCTGTAAACATACAGATACAGATAGACAGACAAGCACAGAGAAACACACACACACACACACACACACTATGAATTACCATGCAACAATCCCTGCTCAATTTGTTCTTGTAGTTGCTGGAATTTCAAATAATTAATGCTCAAATCTTTGTTTAGAAAGAGAAGTGCCTGAGTACTGATTGCAGTTCCACCAGTATTTTTAATGACATAATTGGTTCTAGCTTCTCTCTTCATAAATAGATTATTACATTTTATTCTGATATAGTTTACTCCCTTTTTGTCTTGCTAAACAAGAAAAGAAATTTTTTTAAGAAAGGCAAGACTTATTTTCAAGCGTGTGTTGTATACTATGCATATGTTTATGTTCTATTGAAAGAAAATGGCAGCAGAACATGCCTTTAGGTGCAGTGGGAAATAAAGTGGGGGAGGATACAGATTATACAGAGAACAGAGGAAATAATCTAAGATGAAATACTGGCTCATGCATGAGGATACGCACTTATTAATGTGAGCCTTTACTGTCACAGCAGCTGGTGAGTTGCTTCATAAGCAGAAGTCTAATCTGAAGACCAGGTTTCAGTTGTGTAAGTGAGGCCTCATATTGCTTTGGCTTTGGGTGGAAAAACTGAGTTTGCTGTGATTTGGTTTGTGTATTGCATCATAAATATGCACATATTACTGGTTATTTCTTGTGTTGTTGCTGTGTTTTTACTTCTAATATGCTATTTTTTTTCTGCGTTATTCTGTTTGAGAAAAAAAAACAACTAATATAATCATCGACAAAACCCTTCTTTCTTGTTTTTGTGCTGGGTGTGCAGTTCAACAATGGAACAAAGCCAATGCGTAAACCAAACTGAGAATAAAGAAGAATGAAGGCAGGGTTAATTCAGTTGAAGTGCTGTTTGCTATTACTATTGTTCTGTGAGCATGAAAACTGCACTCTCTGTTTTAACACACGTTCCATATGTAGAGATGAGGGGTAGTCACTCAATCTACATGCTTGCCTTCATCATATTACAGGAATGCAGGTGTTGGAGTGGAACGGAGTCCCTCTAACGGGAAAGACTTATGAGGAAGTGCAGTCTATTATGGGCCAGACATGTGCAGAGGCGGAGCTTTGTGTGAGACTGTGAGTAACATCTGTCATCATTTATCCCTCTATCCCACTGAAACTCCTACATGTTTAGTCACAAAATGGTGACTCTGCTGCCATGAACACCTTCTCTCGTCTTTCCTTCCCCTTCTGTTCATTCCACACCCCTTCATCTGCCAAATATCCACTCTGTGACTGATTACTCCTACAACGCACTGGTTGTTATTCCATTATAAATTTCCTGTATGGATCCAAACAGTGACCTTAACATGCTGTCTGACCCTGAGCACCCACAAGTCCTGGAGCACCATGTCCAGCTTAAGGCTGGTATGTACAAGAATTTATTGCTACGTCTGCATGCGTGCATGCGCCTGTGTACACGTTTCACATAAATACAATGTGAGTCACTATATACACTCGTCTCTGTAGGTGGACAGCGTTCCCCTGGTGTGGATCCTAAGCAGTTAGCTGCAGAATTGCAGAAGGTGTCCCAGCAGCAGGCACCTGGTATGGCTGGAGTAGGAGCTGGGGGCTTGGGGGTCCTGTCTGCATTAGAGCGCTCTGCCCTCCTCCACTCTGGTACTGGATCAGCTGCCTCCAGTGGGGTGCCAAGCCCTGGCCAGCCTGCATCCCCTGCAATAAGCAAGAAGCAGCGACACAAGGTAATGGATTTGATTCATTAAAATGCGTTTTAGTGGCTTACCTCACACACATTCTTATTCAAATTAGTCTCTTGTTGACATTTCTGTGAAATATGTTTGCTTTAAATAAATGAAGAGAAGACTGCAGGCAAGTTCAGCCAGGCAACTCGAGCTGCACTGCATCAGACAAATGAAACCTACTTCATTCTCCTTATATCATATACCAAACACAACCTCTCAACTGGGCATTCTATTTAAGAGTCTGAGTTTCTCGTCTCTCCCTCTGTGCAGAGCAGCTGGCTGCTTCAACCATCCTAGCATCCGCATGTAGGGTCAAGGGGCATAATTACCTATCAAACCCCAATTTTGAAGTCTGATGCTGTAATAAAGAAATCATTTTGAACGCGAGATGTCTGACTAAACTAATTAACACTCTCACACTACACTGACGGACTTTCCAGTGTAACAAACCAATCAGATAGTCAGTGTCCCCCACAAGGCGCATACGTTCAATGAAAAATGTTAGTATCTACTCTACAAGGGCACCTCTTTCACCAGTGCTCTAATAATATATACAGCAACTTAATCACAGGTTAATGGCTAAAGTCTGTTATGAGCTTTTCCTTGTGGGCCAGACAAATTTGTTTGCCAAATCCTTAACCAATCAAGTTAGAACCACTCCACCTCCTGACCTCTCTGTTTTTGTTCTTTTTTTTTTTAGCAAACAGAGGTGATGAAGATGCCTCATCCCATCACAGGAGAAATTCAGGTTAAAAAAAACACACACATGCAAACAAACATTAAGAAAATATCACTATTTAACCCCAACAATGTAAAGATGGACCCTTGTAGTTTCTCTCACAGAGCCTCCTCTACACTCTGTTTCAAACAGCTCCAGATCAACTATGACAGAAATCTAGGAAACCTTATTGTCCACGTCCTGCAAGCTAGAAACCTGGCCCCAAGGGATAATGATGGCTACTCTGACCCTTTTGTGAAGGTCTACCTTTTACCTGGGAGAGGGTGAGCTTTTAGTATTTTAGTGCTAACTAATGTGTGTTCTGTGTCTGCCTTTCTGCCTTTGTGTCTGTATTGTATTCTCTCTCCCTGATTTTTTTTTTCCTGACTTTGTACTGACTCTGCTGTATCCCACTGACTAACGTCTTAAGTTTGTGTGAGAGAATGGTACAGGACATGATGATATGAGGCAGTCATTTCTGCAGTAATTTGATTCGATTTGCTTTAGTCTATGAATAAAGTGAGTTGTGTTAGACTTTACACAAAGCTGTAAGAGGAGATCCTTTGCCAAATTGCTGCATTATAATGTATCAAATTAGCTGGCAATAGAGAGTCCACATGGTCAACCTCATGTTCTTACTCTTTCTACTTTTGGCTAAAGTGAGGGCTTTGGTTTTGTCCCTGGTTGAGACTCCTTCTTATCAGTGTCGGCTCCACTGTCTTCCTAAGAGCTTGTGAATAGCAAGAGAGAGGATCGATGCAGCCATTATCTCCCCTGTAACAATATCTGCTCTTAGATAATGCCTCCATCAGGGCTGTTTATTATATTATGCGCTCTCTCTCTCAACCTACACGCTGTATAGGTTAAAAATGTAAGCTCGTTGAGAGCACCTTTGTACTGCCGCTTTATTGGAAGAATATATTTGAAATGCATCTGTCTGACATTAGCAAAAGAGTTCACAGCCACAGTGTTTCAACCAAAGGTCAGAGTAGTGAATTTCTCATTCACCTGTGAGCTAGTAATCACTGTGAGGCTTTTTGGTCTTGAGTCATATCTACTGTGTAGGCACAAAAACAGTGATTTACCCTCAAGAGAATATTGATTGCCTCAGCTCTCTATCCTTTACTGCCTTTTCTTTGAGCTCTTTGAGCTTCTCTGACTGTTATTTTGTGTTTTTGCTTTTCTTGTTTGTGATATATGCCCTCCTCTTCCTCTTCTGGACTCCCTCAGCCAAGTCATGGTTGTCCAGAATGCAAGGTAGTGTGGTGCTGATCTTTGTTTTTAGTTGGTGTTATGTTTTTCTTTGTGTAATTTACCCATCCAAAGTGGTTTTCCATCCTTTCGTTGTGGCCTTTGTTGTTTGTCCAATTATCTGCTCTATTTCACAGTGTTTAAGAGCACTTCTGCCATTACATTTTCTCTCCATGCCTCTCACTTTGAACTCTCCTCAGCTTCTATCTCTTTACTCATTGAAAAAAAAATAATTTAAAAGCATCTTACTCAGAGCAGACAATTAACAGAAATATTTCAGTTTGTTTGCGATCTTTCTGGTTCCTCCAAATAAGGATATTGACCATTTTCCAAGCAGCATCTATTCAGCCCATTTACTGAGCATTGCAGTTTTGTGAATGTTGCCATGGGATCAAGCAGTGGAGAGATTTTTTAATAATGTATTATTAACAACCAATCATTCTGAATGTCATGAATTATCAGTGCTGATAACAAGAGAAGGACCAAGTATGCCCAGAAGACCATGAACCCAGAATGGAATCAGACTGTCATCTACAAGAACATTCATCTGGAGCAGGTACTGTGCAGACCCTCTCTTCCTGTCCCACACTAAAACACATATGCACACAAACATCTTCCCACAGTCGCTCTTGTGTGGTTACTGTATTTGCTGTGATCCACTTTGGGCAATGTGGACGTCTCAGCCTCTTATACGACACTTAGGATTCTGTCCTCATGCTTTCTCCCTAGGGCTGTTTTCAGTATCCTCTCTGCAGCCTCTTATCAGCACTAGCAAACCTCAAGTTAACAACCGACATTCTTGCTCTTACACAGTGTCAACACAGACACCTTAACTGCATACCTTTTTAGCAAAAAGAGTAATAGAAGAGTGTTAGGTAATCATGCCCATGTGTGCTCATCTGTGACTGCTAGAGGTCTATATGGGTGCTTGTGTTTATTCTTAGCCATCTGTGTTTGCTTGTGTTGTTTGTGACAGACACCACCATCGTCTTACCGCAGCCTTAAAAAAAAAAAATCCGCAGTGCATACTTATATAAGTATATCTGTATATGTTTTTATGTCCTCCAACATGCTTCAGTGTTTCTAAACACGTCCACGTATTTGCACACATGCATTTAACAACTCGTGATTTCCATGCTGATTAAATGACCCTCCTCATTAGCATTCATGGCTGCACTCATTTAGGCACGACTCATTCAGTGTACACGAGCCTGTTTCTTTTGTCCTTCATCCACCCACATTCGCACAGACAAACAAGCTCACACCTCACACATTTTGTTCCCTCACACGATCGCCTCAATGCCTCACCATAATCTGTGACCCTCTCTTTACTTATTTCTTCTTTCTTTGAAGCTGAAGAAAAAAACGCTGGAGGTGACAGTGTGGGACTATGACAGGTCCTCCTCCAATGACTTCCTTGGAGAAGTAAGTGACCTGTGAATCTGACTCTGCCATCTGACAATGTGAAATCTAGATCACATTTTTCACTAATTTACCTCACTAAAAGGGTTTCTGCTATTTAATTTAATTGTATGTATCTTTGTTTATTTATTTTTTTCTACTGGTGGACTAGTGTTTCTTACTTTAACTTATCTCTCAGGTCACACAAACACCAAATTTAAATCTGGCTTCTATAGCTATATATAAAAAAATTCCTATTTATTTTGTACTCTCTCTCTCTCTCTCTCTCGCTCTCTCTTTTTTATTTTCTGTCATTGTCACTCAGGTATTGATTGACTTGTCAAATACCTCCCAGCTGGACAACACTCCACGCTGGCTGCCTTTGAAAGAGCAGAGTGAAAGCATTGAACACAGCAGAGCCCACCATGCTGCCCAAGGTCCATCAGGGTCTGGGTCAGGTCAGGGACATGGCCAGGGCCAGGGCCATATGTCAGGTTCTGGACAGGGGCATGGAATGGGTCAAAGTCTAGCACCAGGGCAGGGCGATGGGAGTCATGATTCACCTAAAAACTCTGTAATCAAGAGCAGAAGCCATGGAATCTTTCCAGATCCAGCTAAAGGTAAAGAACCACCAAGTTCTTAATGTTAATGATTGCTAAATATCAATTAATTCCATATAGGTAGTTTTTAAGCAATAAATAATATTAATATTCTTGGCAGGCATTCATAACCATACCTTGAACACTGTGAATACATGCCATGTGCTTATCAGTACTGCATGGAAAAATCAGATATGTAAAATATTAATTGCACCTGAGAGGGGCTGGTTTACTTATTCTGCGGTTTTCTCTTTGGCTCTTGTAACCATTCATTTAATATTCCTTTAGACATGCAAATGCTGCCTTTGGAAAAGTCACACAGTAGCCCAGGCAGCTCCAAGTCTTCCTCCGATGGCCAACTGCGTTCCCATGGCCCCTCCCGAAGCCAAAGCAAGAGCAGTGTCACTCAGGCCCACCTTGAGGATGCTGGAATAGCAATTGCCGCTGCTGAAGCTGCCGTGCAACAATCCTGCCTGCAACCAAGTAAATCCTTCCCCTACCCCTGATAAACCACCTTTGAAATGCACCTTTTCCCCATGCATGCAAGCTTTGTAGAGATTGTTTGATAAAGCCTTGAATTGCTCTGCATTCATCTCCTTAACAGTTTACCTTGCCGTCTGCTCATCTCATCTTGCTTTTCTGTCAGCACAAAGTGACAGTGATCTATCTCATTAATATAACTGTGAAACAAAAAGAAAGGCAGATGAAGAATTTTAAAAAGAGAAAAAGTTAAAATAAGTACACAAATACAAATAAACTTGCTGTGAAATCTTATTTAATACATTCTGTAATTCTAAAATCAAATATTTAGAGATGTGACACATTCAGTTTACTAAATTGTTGTATGTTGTTTCTGATATTTTTCACCAGTTTAATATTTTCATGTTCTATTTGGGCATCTTAAATAGTTAATAAAACGGGATAATAGTTTAACAAACTACAAACATAATGAATGGATTATTTTAACTAGTAGTATTAGTATTATTAGCTAAATTAGAAATCCAGACCCCTCTGTTTCTACATGGAGTGTGCATGTGCCAATCCCAAGCATATGGTTTCTATAGAACCCCAGTGTGGAGATCTCCAACCCCAGTACAGAAACCAAGCTAGGATGGCAATCCCTTACATGTTGTATGTTCTACTGTGTTAACATGACTTAAACAACATCCATTACCTGTGTATAATCCTCAATGTGATGTCCTCAAAATGAACTCTAATGGTCTACTTCTTTACAAAGGAAAGTAAACCCATTGATGGGGTTTTTTGTAAGCATGCAATTGTAGATTCCCTAGCTACTATTTCCTGGCCATTGAATATGGAACTGCAATATTGCTGTGTATGTGCATGTGTGTGTCACATGAATTAACCCCTAGAAAAGCACACACAGAGGCAAACACAGGTATGGCACACAGTCTTCTCGCCCTGCCCAGTCCTTCCCTATTCCTCCCACCTAAAACAAAGGGGGCACAAATGACCCAGTCAAACCTGGAAACACAGAAAGACCAAGAGGTTTCAAAAGTCAACAGGAGGTTCACGCTGCACTCACCAGCCAGTGAGTGTAAAGCGGTCAGCTAACCATGAGGGAAGCAGAAATGTCAAGGGAAGGTGAGGCAACATAGGAAAAATGTACTCTGTAAATATATAAATAAATCATATCAATCCTCTTACAGCTAACAACTAAAAATAAATAAATAAATAATAATAATAAAATAATTAAAACTAAGCCTTCCAAATAATTGAATGTGTAAATATTGATAATTCTCTTGTAATTATTTTCTGTATGTAGCACTATGAATGTCTGGAAATGCACATATTTGTTTTAGATATTACTTTATTATTTATATATTTATTTTGTGTTGCCTTTATTATCAATATGATTCTGTTTTCATTAGGAACAGAATGACTAATTATTGCATTTCAGTAACAGACTGTGTTTCAAACACATTGTGGTCATACATTGACTTTCAAAAATACACCGGAAGTCACCGAATGTGTTTGGACCATAATCTTCACATATTTTCTCATGCTCTTTCTTACTGCAAAAGCATAACAGCAACCAGCCAGAGCCAAGAAATAATGTTTAATTGTATGAACAAACTGCCATGCCATGTCCTACAGTGAATTAATCTTATTTTGTGAATTAAATTTAGTGACCTTCATTTAGTTCTACTGTAGGGATTTGCTTTGTATTACAGAGATTTTACACAGCACTGTTACGTAAATGCAAGGAGATGCTGACACTTACAGTGATGCCTGTTATGTGATGCTTTGCCAAAGTTGTCCAAGTTATGTGTGATGGAGAGTGCCTCTGTCAATGAGTGATAGCTGGGTGTGTGTTTTGTTACATACAGCACATGTCTTGGGCATCCATGCATGTGTGGTAAAAGCTGGGTCATTTAACATTTTTTTATGCAAATAATTTATCGTGAAGAAAAAAGAGTGGAGTGATTGATTTCCTCAGTATCACACTCAGTGTTGCCACCCACAGGACCAGGACACCGGCTGAGTGATGTTTCAGGGTCAGTGGTACTGTCTGCCCCGAGCCTGGTTGGAGACGCTTATGGAGGTCTGGATGGTGAAGATGGAGCAGGCACAGGAGTGGATAGTGCCATTTTTCAAGTGCCACGGATGTAAGACTATTTGTAGCTCCATATAAGCATATTATGCATTAATGGTTGTTAATGTAAATGTTATGTTATAATCTTTTGGGTGTATAAAACAATGTTTATATATTCATTTGGTTTTTTTGTTTTGTTTTTCCTCACAGTGGTAAGACTATTCCTAATGGCACAGACAAAAACCAACTTGAGACTGCAGAAAATGAAGAAGGCAAGCTCTAGAAATGTCACATTTTCAAATGTTTGCTTTCTTGGTCAGAGGGCTCCCCCTGTTGAGTGCTTTGTGTAATGACGTTTTTGTTTGTGTTTGGGGTTTTTTTCAATTTCTTTGTAACCAAGCCGCCTAATGAACTGCCTCTAAATGGTGTTGCTAGTGTCATTATTAAGTTGTGAGGTCAAATTGTCAGCTAAGTGCTTATTGTCAATGAACAATATAAACCCAAATAATGACTTAATGCATGGCTTGAGAGAAGTGGTTGTCATGCTATCCCACCTGCTCTTATATCTACATTTCATGTAGCTCAGGTGTCATGATGCCTCCCTTCCCTCTCTAGTTTCAATTTATTACAAAGAGCACAGGGTCATTTCAGGGTATAGCCTGGCAGCTGTTAGACTGATGAAGGTCAGGAGGTCATTTCCATGGTGCCTGACAACTAATTTACCAAGTTTAAATCAGCTTGTCTTGTAAAATTCTTAATTATTTCAGGACATGTAGAACTGATGAAACATGTGTGAAACTTTGGAGACATATTCCCTGATGTGATTTTGATTTTGCTATTTCTGTTTTGTGTGTTAGCTGGTAAAACACAAGTAATGGGGGAGATCAAGGTTGCTCTCAAGAAGGAGGTGAAAACAGAAGGGGACCAACTGGTCTTGGAGATCCTTCAGTGCAGAAACATCACTTACAAGTTCAAAAGCCCAGACCACCTACCAGGTGTGGAACCACTGAGCACTGATGTACATGCATTTTGGTTTTTTAATCTCAATAGTCCTATTTTTATTAATTCATATTATTATTTATCCAACTTGCATTCAGATCTATATGTGAAGTTGTATGTGGTGAATGTGGCCACCCAGAAGAGGATCATTAAGAAGAAGACGAGAATTTGTCGACATGATAGAGAGCCTTCTTTCAATGAGACCTTCAGATTCCCCCTAAACCCAACTGGACACTCCATACAGGTAGCGTACAACAGGCACCTAAACAACTTTCAAACTCCTGCTACTTGTCAAATACGATGAGTGAATTAAACTCATTAAATTAATTAAATCATGATTGCATTAGAGCCTGACCGATAAAGGATTTTTATGACTGATACCGATATTTGGTGATTTAAAAATCTGATATACTGGGCAATATTCATTTGGGTTTTTTTCTTTCAGACACACGAAACATAAATAGATTTCCCTAACATTTGTTGTGCATAGTGACAGGGATGCACAAATATCCGATAATATGATAGTGTTGTTTAAAAATAATCTTATCTTATAATCACAACAAGTTGCGGATACTAGTTTACACTCTTCCCAACTTTGTTTGTTGCCGTGGGTGAAACGCTGAGCTGGTTAAGCACGAGGACACAGTGAGGATTTAGAAAGATGTGGGTTTATTTACCCCCAAAAACGTAAAAATATACAAAATGAACTAACAATACAGGGCCCTTAAAAGAGGCCAAAAACAGCAACTTAACATATCTCTAAAGATTATCAACTCAACAAACAACACTAACCTAGCATGCAAGAAACAAGGGGGACTTAAATACTGGCTGATCAGACCAAGTTGATACGTAAGGGGAACACAAATCCTAACAAATTATCTAACACCAAACAAACAAAGCAACACTTAGTTTAATAATCGCTTCAAATCAATATTAACAAACAGAAGACTAAGCAAGTAGACAATTCATAAATCAAAGAAAAGGTGCAATATTAAAGATAAATTATGTATTTATTGCCACCCATGAAAGAGCTGCACTTGGTATGGCCCAATCAGCACTTCCCATATATAACACAGCCCAACTTCAGCGTTGTGTGGCTGTGGGTGTGGTCAACACACTGTGTTTGTATTATTCCAAACACAGGTAAGTTGCAGAGTTTCCTCTGATGCTCACAACATGGTTAAAGGGTGTTTTGCTTGTTTCTTCTACTATAAATAGCTAATATGGACTCTAATATTTTCTGGTCTATAAAATGCATTCATTTTTAGATTTGTAGATACACTTGTAACAATCTGCTTGCAACTATGAATAATCATACTGAATAACATGCACTTTTTGAGCTGGCAAAGCACATATAGATAACTAATTGACAAACTGTTTTTGTCTGTCTCATGCACTCCCAGCTTTTCTTGGTGTCTAATGGAGGGAAGTTCATGAAGAAAACCTTGATAGGTGAAGCCTACATCTGGCTTGACAAGGTGGACATGAGGAAGAGAGTGGTCAGCTGGCACAAGCTGTTCGTCAGTTCCACTCAGACCAACCCTTGAACACCACACCACAAAGATCCAGATGCAGTAGATCAGCCAACACTAAATGCAAAGTGCATAGTTCAGAGATGTGATCTGACAACAACAACAACAACAACAACAACAACAACAAAATGAATAAGAGAATGAGAATAAGAGCAAAGAAAAAAGATTCCTTTAATTTGTTGCTTCAGTTTATAAATCATAAAAGAAAGGTTAATTATGTGCTACTAACATTGCAATTCTATCAGTCCAACACTGCCAGCACATATCCACCTCTTCCCATTTCAAGTCTCTGCTGGTTTTGGATTTAACATGCAAACACAAAAAGCAGGCACTGACAGACACTCAGCAGCAATATGGCTTTGAGGGCAGTGACGTCTTTCTTACCACAGTTCTATTTCCATAATCCACATGAGACGCCGAGATGTGATTCTGCACTACTGAACAAACATATCTAACAAAGGGAAAGATGAAAAATAGAATCATGGAATACATTTCATTTCCTTCATATGAGAGACATGGTTGTGCAATGATCGTGATGTGTGTGGATTTAAATGGTCCCAGAATATCAACTGATGAAGAAATGCATACATTTTTTTTTGTACAATATTCTTTCAGTTTCATTTTAAAAAAAAAAATGTAAAAAAGAGCTTATGTAGACCTGAGTCAGACAGTTGACCTTTGCTGTGGGATGAAGATTAAATGTACAGCACTTCTGATTGTAGATATCCCACATGCAAATATAAGAGCATATCAGAAAATCACATTGTACAGTGTGACGTTTATATAGTATACACAGATATCAGATGCAGAATATATCTAAATATAATATACAGTATAAGAGTTGTTCTCTTGTCACTAGATTATATATATAAATATATATAATATGGTACAGATAAACTGACTTTGTTAGATTGAGGCGGTGAGTGGCGCACTGACAATCCAGTAATCTATGGTGTAGGCAGTCACAATAACTATTATGTGAATGTGGACCTATGTGAGCTCAAGGATGTTCATAATCATGTTCAGTAGCTCCCTTGGTTCTCTGATCACACTAATGCACCACTATATCGAACAGGGCTGTGACAGAATAAAAATAAAATCCAAGGTCAATGACAACCTCTAGTGACAGGTTACTATTTTACTAGCATGACATTGTTAGGAAAGATTAGAATTAAAATTAAACTCAACAATGAACACCATCTGCTGTGTTGAATGTTACAACTGTGGAAGGTGTACAACATTTTGCTTTAAGATTGTTGTAGTGGCTCAGAGTTTGCTAATATTTCTTTTCGTGTAGTCCATCATCAGACATGTAATTCATACAAGATGTGTCAAACTCCTCTGTAGATCTGCAACTGTCATTACCTCAGTATGACAGCCCTGCTGTCTGTGTGTTAGTAAGTCCCTCTGGTCTGAGTTTTCCCTGAAAATAATATTCAAAATGAAGGGGAAAAAAATGCTTTACCATTCAAATGTCAAGGTTCTTTTGTGTGTCTGGCTGTACTGTAAAACACTTAACTATTTCGTGTCAGTGACTCCCATTACACCACATTGAACCAGCCTCTTTCACTGCCTGCAACCAAAACACTCAGGCCCACTGGCGTACAGTGATGTATAGGATCAAATGAAAACATGGGGCCTAGTCTCAGTACTAAGGTATGAGTAGGTGACCCATGTATTTATCTGTATTCATCTTATAATGTTTTGTCACCTTATGTACAGAATGAAAAATTGACCCTCAGAACTACTGTCAGTGTGTTTAGGCACATCACAGAGCCAATGCAACTATTCAGACTATATCACTGGAGGCTACAAACATACTTAGAGCAAGATGTCACCTATCGCCTATATTAATTGCAAAGTAAAACAAACAAACAAGCAAACAAAAAAAGAGAGTATAGTAAGGGAGAAAACAAGGTTAATTTTTCAATGCTTACAATTATTTTGTTGTGCCAACTGTGATTTATGTTTAAATTCTTAACAGTTATAATTATTTATTTTTTACATTCCAGATCCATTGTTTCATTTGAAGTAATTCTATGCAACATATACGTTTGAATGCATTTGTGTTTTTGGAATTAAAATGTTTTATCTGTGAACATATGTTCTTAAAATATGTAAGAAAATAACTTTAATTTGTACATCAATGAAAGAAAATATTAAATACCCTGATTTTTTTACTGATTTTAATATATATCGATGTTAACAGCTGTTAACATCTACATGGATCTTGTGCACTTTATTATTGCGTTGTCTCATTTGTTCCATCATGACATGCAGGATTACGTGTTTTGTGTTTATGCACTGAAATGAACTGAGTCATGGTGTATGTGATGGCAGGAAATGTTGTGGTGTGCATTTTGTATCTATGTGGTAAAAGAAAAAAACATGCAGACACACTGGGGTTCCTAAACACAATGCACAATCTGGGGGGGG
>VVHJ01052421.1:72318-83964 GCA_015107715.1 Tylochromis polylepis
TGGGGGGGGGGGTCACAAATATCACCCTAAACTGCATCATGCTCCCAGTGTACTTAAAAAGTTTGTGTACACAGTACAGTAAATAAGGCATATTATCTCAATGCTCAGCCATGACTGTTCAACCCCTGTGTTTCATTAGACTTCATCCAAGCTAAATGCTGTTTGTTTCGATCAACTGTTGCCTGTAATTGTGAATCCATTCATTTGTTGTTGTTCTGAGGGGTGTGAATGTGACTCAAGTTGTTTGACATGTGTACATAAAGTGTTTATTTTCTACAAAGATTGAATGTTTATATTGTCCAAAGTTTGAGCATGTGAGTGTTGGAAAAAAAAATCACAAAAGACATATAATTGTACAGCAGTTCATGTCTATAGCTGTAAAAGGGGAGTTGACTGTGTAATCAAAACCTGTGCTGTCAACCAATGACTATGTGTGCAACTACGTCCCGTAAACTGCTGAAACAACACAAAGGGAAAAAAAAAAAATCTACTCAACTTCAATAGTTGTCTGAAACTTTATGTTTTGGATGTTGCATGTTTTGTTGATGGTTTGTCGGTATATTTTGCCTAAAGATTACGTTTAAAAAGAGAGAGAATATGTATAGATTTATCTGTATGCTGAGTGTAAAGAAATATGCTTGTAAAATTGTCTTGTTTTTCACTCTGTGTAAAAACAAAGCATATACTGTTATGGTTTTGTGGTTGTACACAGGATGTGTTGAGATATGCAAATCGTGCTGTAAAAAATCAGCGTTTCCCCTGAGTCTAAAAGAATAAATATTAAGAAGAGTTATATTGCACATCTGGAGTTGAGCTTTGTTCTGTTAACAGCTTCGTTATTATCACTTAAAAAAAGGAACTTTTTAAAGTGATAATAGGCTTTTCTCTGTTAATTATTTTAAGGAACAAACTCGCTTTCTGCGTTTGGAGCAGCTTAATCATTATTTGTTAATTAGACGTGCCTAAGGACACATGAATTCAATTTCTGACCGTCTGCTCCCTGTGGACTCTGCACACTTGCTCTTGAAATAAAAACCGACATTAAGTATGCACAAGTTGACATCCTAGTGCCAAAACTATTTTTTTTAAAAACGCACCGTTATTCTTTAAAAATTGTTCAGTGGAAGTGAGTTTGGAGTGGAACACATAATCTTAGTACCATTTTGCCGTGCTTGTGATTATGATATAGACCTATTTTCAACATCCCATTATGGTTTATTCACATCAACACAATACAAGATGTTTTGTGTCTGTTTTCTTTCTTTTTATTTATTCATTTAAATGTCCACTTTCTTCTTAAATTGTCTTTTTTGGAGGGGTTGAAAATATTATCACCATCTATACAGCTTTAACATTAGCTAAATATCTGGTGATTGCATATTTTACATCGCTGATTACTATGACAGCAGGAGCTGGAACTAGGACGACAGGTCTGGAATTAGAAAGATATGGAATGGCTTTGGTAGAGCCTCCAATCCTTTATTTGGCTGTAATTTCAAGGCATGGTCACTGTGAGGCAGAATTGACTTACGTTAACATCTGGGGATGAGCCACTTGGCATCATAGACTGCAGTTATAAAAAATCTGAATCAGAATTGGAATACTTTATTAATCCCATAGGAAATTATGTGGTCACAGTTGCTCCAAGACAGTAAGAACAGTAACTGATTAAATTAAATAATGCAGTATATTGAAGTTACAAAACATACAAAATAGCTCAATTATAAATATCAAAAATATTACAGAGATTAAATATATATGATTGACATTTTACTCTAAACTGTACACTGTAAAACTTTGTTATTTGTTATTTCTCATTTTCAGTAGAAGGGTGCAAAAGGGTGTAACCATTACACTGTGTACTGTGCATTAGATGGAGGAGTTGTACTGGGAGATGATTTCCTGTGTGGTTCAGTGGAGGATTTGGGTATTCTCCATCTCTCACTGAACATGCTCCTGTGACTGGCCAGCACGTCATGGAGTGGGTGGGAGGTACTGTCCAGCATTGACCTTATCTTGGACAACATCTGCCTCTCTGACACCATCTTAAAGGAGTCCAGCTCCATCCCCATCTGGCATCTGCGACCCCCTGTTGCCCCAACATGCAACAGTATAGAGGATGGCACTGGCTGCAACAGGCTCATAGAAAATCCAGAACATTGTCAGACAGATGTTAAAAAACCTCAACAGCCTCAGAAAATAGAGACGACTCTGGCCCTTCCTGTAGAGTGCAGTGGTGTTTTTAACCCAGTCCAGTTTATTATCTATGTGTACTCCGAGGTATTTATAGTCCTCCACAATGTCCACATCGACCCCCTGGATTGAAACAGAGATAACAGGTTTCCTGGTCCTCCCAAAGTCCACAATCAGTTCTTTGGTCATTGTCACATTGAGCTGCAGATTATTCTGCTCGCACCATGTGACGAAGGAGTCAACCACAGCCCTGTACTCTGTCTCATCACCCTTACGGATGCATCCAACCACCGCAGAGTCATCAGAAAACCTCTGAAGATGGCAGGTCTCTGTGCAGTGGCTGACATCTGTGGGGTAGAGGGTGAAGAGGAAAGGGGAGAGGACGGTCCCTTGTGGTGCCCCTGTGTTGCAGATCACCTTGTCAGATACACAATGTTGAAGATGCACATATTGTGGTCTTCCTGTCAGGTAATCAACAATCCAGGACACAAGAGAGGCACCTGCATCGCTGTCAGCTTATCACCCAGGAGAGTCGGCCTCATGGTATTGAATGCACTGGAAAAGTTGAAAAACATGACCCTCATAAGCCCCTTTTCCATTAGTACCAACTCGGATCAACTCGCCATGGATCACCACGACTTGACTCGGATTGACTGGTTTTCCATTACAATCCAGTACTACCTAACGTGCGTGGTTGTCATCATAGCAACACATCTGAGCATCCCGTGATGTAATTAATATGCAACACGAATGCTACAAAAAAGTTGGACGTCGACGCAAGAATATACCTGCTGCTCGGTCTGTGGCTTTTCGTCAGACTTGGGGATCATGGCGTTGTTTTTTGTAGCCATTTCTCTCTTTGCCGGGTTTCAAAAATGGCGGTTTTAATTTTCGTGAACGAGGCGCTATCATGACTCATCGAGAGACACTACTGACCAGCCAATCGGTGGCATGCAGTCTGACGATGTCACATTTTAGTACCTGCTCAGATTGCTTGGAACCTTAGCCGAGCAGGTACTAAAAAAGTACCTGGTACCAGGTACTATGACCTAATGGAAAACCCTGAAAACCATGGTGAACCGTGCCGAGTCGATCCGAGTAGGTACTAATGGAAAAGGAGCTATAGTGCTTGTCAGCTGGTCCAGATGGGCACAGGCACAACTGAGCTGGTACATGATGGTCTCCTCAGCTCTGAGGCGAGGCTGGTATGAGAACTGAAAGGTATCCTGATGTGGCCTGACAATAGGTCGGGGATGGGAAAGGATGAGTCTTTCCAGGGTCTTCATGATGTGGAAGGTCAGTGCCACAGGCCTGGGGGCCACTGGGACGTGGTGTCTTTGGTACAGGAACGAGGCATGACGTCTTCCACAGCACTGGGACCCTCTGAAGACTCAGACTCATCATGAACAGTTTATGAAAGACTCCACAAAACTGGGGGGCACAGGCCATGAGGACATGGGGCCACACCCTGTCTGGACCAGCAGACATGCCTGAGTGGAGTCTTCTCATTTGTTTCTAAACCCGGTCATGAGTGAAAGTGACAGGTGGGGGAGGGGTGTCAGGACTTTCACAGGAGGCTATGGTGGAGTTTGGAGAGAGAGGGAGAGAGAGTGGCGGGACTGTGGATTGCAGGCTGACTACAGGTAAGTCAGTAGGGGGGTGAGCATTCGCTGCAGTGTCGAATCTGTTGAAAAACACATTCAACTCATTGGCTCTGTCCTCACTGCTCCCAGCTCCTCTGCTGTTGGATGGCCTGAATCCAGTGATTGTCTTCATGCCACTCCACACCTCTCTCATGCTGTTCTGCTGGAGTTTCCACTCCAGCTTTCTCCTGCAATTGTCCTTAGCCTCTCTGATCTTGCCCTTCAATAACACCTGAATCATTCTCAGAATGAGTCTCAGTCATGGTACAAAAGAAATGTATGCTCTTGGGACATGACCATTAAGCATTTCAAAGTTAAAAGAAGACTACGAGTAAATAGGTCTTGGGAAACAAATTCCAATTTAGTTTTACTCTGCAAATAGAAATACAGAATTACTTGTCTACAAAGTGAAGTGAATATAATTCAGAAAGGAAGAAAAATAACCTTATATAATTTTTTTTTTATACAAGGTTATTTTTTTATCATAATACTGAAACAGTACAGAGAAGTATATATTTTGGGTTATTTTATTTCATTATTTTGATAATTATTTTAACTTATTATGAATTGTATTATTATAAATATGTCATTTAGCTGAATGAAACCGCTTTTGCTTTTGGTATGATTTTTTTAGTGAGGTCAAAATAATTGTTTTTCAAATATTTCAAATGTGTCTATTAGTTTCACCCATTTACTGCTTATCCTCATGTTTGAACAGATATCAAAACTAAGATACTTAATTGCATTTATTTCACTTTATCTTTCTTCATTATTTCTCACTAAATTACATTACAGGTAAATATTTCCACTTTAAATATTTCATTCATCAAGATCCAGTGTATCGTTTAAGTGTTCCCTTAATTAAATGACGTAATGTAATTGATGAAATGCATCATGATGTTCTCTCAAGTGGTCAGATACTACATCTACGTTCAAATTTAAATGTGCATGGGTATGAACACACTTATTAAACACAGCTATTATGATATCTGCACGTTACTGCATAGATGCAGAAAAAAGAAAAGAAAGACAGGAGAAAAAAACCAAAGACTGTATTGAAGCTGGTCTGTTCTTAAATGTTTCCAGTAATTTTAGTAGATTGCCTGTAGGTGGCAGTATCCTCTGTCAAATAAACTCAATACAGCTGCTCTTTAACCAGTTATGGTTCAACACATTATTCACTTGTGATCATAATATAAATCTCCAGGTTGCTCTCGGATGTCAGTATTAACTTTGAGGTTAATATTCAAAATAAATATTCTGTACTCTGTACTCTGTATGAATATTCTGTACTCTGTACAGAATATTTAAATATTTTCAGTAAATTCCTCATATGGAGTAAGAAAAAAAACATACAAAAATACATTTTAAGGCAAATTATTTACTGTATATATTTCTGTTATCAAATATATGTTAATCAATCTAATCATCTAACTACATCTAACTACTCTAACTACAACACACTGGTATATGGACAGAGAAACACTGACTTCCACGGCCTGCCTGAATGATGCCAGAAGATTTTATTCTGGTCTTTTTCCAATGATAATTTCTTAGACTATATGAGAAGGCATGTAGCAGTGACTCCTTTTCAGGGTGCAGTGTGAGATCCTTGAAGTACTGAATGGGATTGTCTGCAGAAGAGGCCACCATCTCTCCATCTCTCTCTCCATCTCTACACTCCTTTTTTCTCCTGTCCAGTTCTCACTTCATTCATTCATTCCTATCCTATTAGCAGGTGCATCTGCTTCTTTTCTTCTTTTAGGAAAAATGAGGGTGGAAAAAGGTGTAGGGGGAGAATTTGGGAAAGATGATGTCACAAGGTGTGAAGAATGAGAACAGTGGAAAAACTGAAGGGCCGGCGCAACAGTGCAGTACAGTAAGAGCAATGGATAGGTGGGGAGGGAGAAACAAAGAGAGAAAGGGGAAAATGGGAGGAGGGGAGGGTGAGAGGACAAGAGAGATGGTGTGTGGTTGCCAAGCAACAATTGATAACCAAATCCCCAAGCACCGTGCTTGTGCCGCCCTGCCCTCCCTCCAGGCTTGAATTACACACACACACGCACAAACACACACATGCACAAGCACACACATGCACAAGCACACACAGGCACTTTGATAGATTAGGTTTAATGGTTTTGTTTTAATTATTCAGTTATTCACAGTGGTGATGATGCTAATAATTTAAAATATCAACAAAAACATTACTGCAGTTGTGCAGAACTTTGCATTTATCTTGCAACTTTTAAAATTCGATGGGATGTGCAGCACATCTTTAGAAATTCAGTTTTATAAAACATGATGGATGGTACTGAGATTTATTGGGCTCTAATACTATACTTTGCTGGTAATTTCACTCGTGCACTATATGTGCGAAATCAATGCAGCTGCCAGCCTAGTATTCTCATTCATTCTCATGTGGGACAGTTCGTCTGCTTGCTGTATAGGATAACTGCTAAAGACTGTGCAGTCCAAGGCAGTAAATTCTCCCCTACCTCCACATTTTAGGCAATGATGAGAGGTTTTGAGGTCTTTTAAAGAGAAAACCCTGAACCTGTATATATTTGCCTGCATGTGTTGTGTGGGTGGTATGCCAGTTAGTCTCTTCCATTGTTTTGTTTTTTTCAAACTGATGTTATAAAAAGAACAAAAAAAAAGAGAGAGATATTCGCTACTTAAGCTGCCCACCTGAGAGCAAGCACACACATGGTGCTTGTTTGAATAAAAAAGTTATCAAAATTTATTTTGAAAGACCACAAAAGTTATTCATTTCAATTCAATTCAGTTTTATTTATGTATTTATACAGTGCTTTATTGTGTAAGGCAGAAACCCTACAATAATACAGAGAAAACCCCAACAGTCAAAAAAAACCCCATCTGAGCAAACACTTGGCAACAGTGGTAAGGAAAAACTCCCTTTTAACAGGAAGAAACCTGTTAAGAGACAGGGCAAAAACACACTGTGAAAGAGAGCCAGAGATAAACAATAACTAATGATTAAAAACAGCAATTAAAGTTGTGCTTTGTAGTTACCATATTTTGTAACACCATAATTATACCTTTTATTTTTATTGCCTACAAAACTACTGATTGACCTAATTGCATCAGGTTAATTAAGGGACAGTTGAAAAGAGCGGGAACAGCGAGAAAGAGAGAGGGAGAGAGAGAGATAGCGATAGATAGAGAGAGAGGGTCTGGCATCGCATTCAGCTCCAGTACCTGTTAGAGCGCTGGATGGCCGAGTGATCAGATTAGAGGTGTCAGTGTTCGTTAATCTGTGAGGGAGCGACAGGCGGCTACACGCGCTGCTTTCGCACGTCGTTTCATTCAGCGGCGGTAGAGGGGAGTGGAGCAGATTGAATATTGACGTCCATCGGGGATTTTCTCCCCTTTTTCCCCTCTCTTTTTACAATGGATTCCTGCGGGGTAAGAGCCTGGGTGTTTCTGTTCGTGCTGTGGCAGGACGGTTGTTGGGCATCGCAGTTTCCGACACAGCTCATGTAAGTAGGCTACAGCTCTTGTAATCCTGTTTCGATCAATTGATGTTCTGGTTTGCAGAGACCTTGTTTCAGGGAGCTTTTTTTTGTTTTTTTGTTTTTGCTTTCTCTTTTTCCTCTCTCTCTCTAATGAAACACTCACGGTGTGTATAGGCTTCACGGTATGCGTGGGTGTAAGAGTAGGGTGGGCAGGTCATTTCATTCATGCGGTGGTCATTTTGATAAAGACAGCTATTTTTTCAGACCTCTGCCTGCTCGCGTTGTTACACTGATTGATGTTGGTTACCGTAATCAGCAGTTTGTCACCGGTGGCTTGGCGAGCCGTGACAGCTCTTCTATGAAGTTGTAGCCTAGAGGAGAGTGGCTTTGCTCGTTCCTGCTGCTTTAGCCAATAATAAATGATAAAAGTTGGCGTTTTTCTGGGGCCCCTTATTGGCCAGGAACCAGTTTATCATACCCTTTGAGGTTGTCCCTTGCTATTGTAAACTGGAGTAAAACGCCCCTATTTTCTTTTAGAATATTTTTTGGATTATCAACATAATATATACACAAAATTATGCTTAAGTGGCATTTAGATTATATTTAAACTGTAATTGATAATTTATTATAAATTTATGTAAAATCTTGTAAAAGGTGCTTCTGTTCTCACAACAGGGGAAGGCCTGGGAGAGACATTCATTTTCCTTCATATCTCAAAAGTGCACTTTCACTTACTTCAAAAAAAGTATTTGTTTGTTTGTTGTTACATTAGATAGCCCCAGGGGTAACCTATTACATCAACTCAAAACTACTTTTTTTCTTTTCGTTTTTTTTATCTAATGATATTATATTTTTTTATATTTATATATTTGTTTTGTTATATTAATTACATTTGTGCTATTCAAACATGACCAGGCCACCATCTTCTAAGGAAAGATAAAATGTGAATGAGTCAATATACTTGTCAGAAAGGAAAGTACTGGTGATGGTGGTAGGGAGGTGGGGGTTTACCCTGGTAATAAAATAGCCAAATATGGAAAACAAAAAAAGTATATTTCTCTAATTCCAAGTCTTTTTCAAAACCAGTTTTTATTCATTGTTGCATTTCTGCCAGAGCATATAATACTGAACTAACAATGATCACAGGCTTATCCACAACTATGAGACAAGATTCTGATTCATAGATGGAAAGGAAACATTTCTTCTTTATCAAAATATAAACAATATCAGAAAAGATTAAACTGTTGCTGAAATGCTCACTGGCCTAAACTGCTCTGATCTATGTTTAGATTTTTAGTAATGCTGCACTTTTTACCTCGGAAGAGTGATCAGTGCGCCCACAACAAGCACCCAGTTTCATTTGATTTGAAACAGACTTACTGAAATTTGCTTTAATACAAGTATAGTTTTCTCTTTTTTTGTATAGTTTAAAAAATATATATTAGTATTTTTTTCAAGATGCTTTCTGCAGTTGATTTGCTTTAATCTCCTTGCTCTAATTTATAAACTTCAGTTACTTCTAACCAATACCCTTTCTGTCTTGTATTCTTCAGACCTGCTGGCAAACTGGCCAGGTTTCAGTTGTAGTGGTCCTCAGTGTCATTCAGCTTCTTCTCTAGAGACGGGCTTGTTCTTCATCTGCAGAAAAAAGCTCATCCTGTCTGAGAGGATGAGACTCCAGCTCCACCTTGTTGAACAGCAGCAGTCCTCCTTTGGCTCAGATGCACTGAGAGGTAGAGGGACACTCTAACCAGAATCAGCAGCAGGTGAAGAACTGCTGTTGGAGATGGTGGAGCTGGAGACTAAATGGAGTTGGCATATGATTATATTGCTTGAGTTATTTATTTGTTTGTTTGTTTCTCTCCCTCCCCACCACAAATAGATTCTCCATCTGTATGAAACACTGTTTTAAATAATTCAGTATCACCACCTTTGTATCCTAATGTCCCCTCCTCTTTTTTTGAATACTTGCTAAACCATTTTGCTTAGAAGTGAAGGATGCTGTGGGGATTCATTTTTGAATGCTTTAGAGTGAAAATTATCTACCAGATAGTCCTCGTTCTTCATACTTCTTTCTTACCAAACGAACTAACAAACGGTAAGCATAAAAGTGATCAGTAGAAACATGACTGTCCTGCGTGCTTTTCTGCATGGCACAATACCAGTGAAGTTATTTGTGAGGAATAACTGATGAATGAAAATAGTTCCAGAAAGAAGGGAAACTAAAGAAGTTTCTTTTTTTCCTTTTTTTAAAAATTTGGACTGTGCGAGCCGACGACATATAATAGAATTACTGAACAGGCATCGAGAGCAAAAGAGATATTAAAATTATCTGTATTTTACACTCTGTTTTATTAAGTGCATCCTCCTGGATTACACTGATCAAATGGATGGAGAGAAAACATTTTCGTTATGGATAAGCCATTTTGGCAAACTGTAAACACCTGCTCTTCTGTCTCTTGACAATCCTAAATAGCTCTGTTGTTAAAGTAGCCACTCTGGAGACAAAACATTTTACATTACCTTAGTTCTCTCCAGCAACGATTAAAAGTGAACAGAAAATAAAACTGGGGCGAAAGCTTACGTTAAAGACATCGCATGGGAGTTTTTGAATCTATTACTATGAATCCATGTCGGCTGTGCTAGGAATATTTCACAGTTCTACCTACCATTTGTCCTATGGTTGTAGAAAAACAACAACAAAAAAAACCCCCGATTAAGGGTCATGAGGTGGTCAAGTAATTTTGATGTTCAAACCCTTAACTTCACATTAAAGCAATGTTTATTATCTAGGTCATGTTGAACAGGAACTGAATTGGCCACCTGGGTGTCAGAGGCTTCAGAGTGAGAGCAGGCACTGCAGGTTGTTTTGGTGCAGCTGGTGTTTCCATGCCTCATTCTGCTTTTCTGTCTGGACTGGACCTGCTTCAGTCTTTGCCTCTATAATGATGTGTAATTAGACTGTGGTTTAATACAGCCGCCTACCGAGATACACATCATGGGCCAGCTCATTACTCTCTCTAGTTCCAAAGTGATTGTACCACAACATCTGTCTCTCTCTTTCCTGCCTTGTCTCGTTTCCTCTCTTTCTGTTTTTTGCTCTCATTTGCTCTTCTTATGTCTGTAAAACAATGTAGGGCAGTGCCTGACCCAGTTGCCATTGGTATATGCATTTGTGTCTGCGTATGTGTGTTTAATTATCCAGCATCGTACCACAGGCTGCAGTAATCAAAGCCCAGAAACCAGAGCAGAAAAATGTTGCTACCTCAGCTTAACAACATAGACTTTATTAGTGTTTATTACAGGCAACTCTGAATCACCTTTTTATTTTAGCCACTGATAACAGCCCACCTTATGATGAGTGCTAGAGTGCTAACGCTGTGAAAAATGGTAAAATGACACAGATCAGTGTGTCATTTGCCTTTACTTTGCCTTTTTGGTCTAGAAATAGAATAGATAAAATTAAACAAGATGGATGATGAGTATGAGATATATAAAAAAAAATTCCCCTCTCGCCCTTGTAGGCAGTCTTTTATCCTTCAAGCTCGGGTCCTCTACCAGAGGCCTGGGAGCTTGAGGGTCCTGCGCAGTATCTTGGCTGTTCCTAGGACTGCGCTCTTCTGGACAGAGATCTCCAATGTTGTTCCTGGGATCTGCTGGAGCCACTCGCCTAGTTTGGGAGTCACTGCGCCTAATGCTCCGATTACCACAGGGACCACTGTTACCTTCACCCTCCACATCTTCTCGAGCTCTTCTTTGAGCCCTTGGTATTTCTCAAGCTTCTCGTGTTCCTTCTTCCTGATGTTGCTGTCATTCGGTGTCGCTACGTCGATCACTACGGCCATCTTCTTTAGCTTGTCTGCCACCACTATATCCGGTTGGTCAGCCACCACCATTTTGTCCGTCTGTATCTGGAAGTCCCACAGGATTTTAGCTCAGTCATTCTCCACCACGGTAGGGGGTGTCTCTCATTTTGACCTTGGGACTTCCAGTTCATACTTAGCACAGATGTTTCTGTATACTATGCCGGCCACTTGGTTATGGCGTTCCATGTATGCCCTGCCTGCTAGCATCTTACACCCTGCTGTTATGTGCTGGATTGTCTCAGGGGCATCTTTACACAGCCTGCACCTGGGGTCTTGCCTGGTGTGATAGACCCCAGCCTCTATGGATCTTGTGCTCAGAGCTTGTTCCTGTGCTGCCATGATTAGTGCCTCTGTGCTGTCTTTCAGTCCAGCTTTGTCTAGCCACTGGTAGGACTTCTGGATGTCAGCCACTTCCTCTATCTGCCAGTGGTACATACCGTGCAGGGGCTTGTCCTTCCATGATGGTTC
>VVHJ01052424.1:0-10033 GCA_015107715.1 Tylochromis polylepis
CATCTTTCGCCATCTTACAATGCTGTGATTGCAGCCATTCCCCAACTCTCTGCGAATGGTACTCATGGTCTTTGATCAGTGGTCTTTGATCAATGGTCATGAGAATTTGCATTTTAATGATCAGGGAACTGTCCTCACAGTCCATTGTTCTCCAGTGGGCTGGTTTCAGTCATTATGCAAATCTGTTGTTTATAAGGTTGGGGAAACCTGCAGTCAGCTGAGACTGAAGAAGTCACTTGGATGAGTGACGAAACGTTTCTCCCACTGAAAACGCTACGTCCAGATGAACAGAATCAACTTTTTGGGAATTACAATATACAATTCACAAAATATAAACAAACATACCACTTTGGCCTGCAAGTGGACAAACCGGTGTATTTGTAACTTCTTATATCTTGCTTAGCTTGATATTCACAAGGCTAGACCGTCACCATGAGCAGATTCTCTGACCCTTTTCTAAACAGGAAGTGACCATCTTTCTTACTTATTGCAAATAAGCATCTTATTGATTTATTCACTCGTGCTGAGGTTTGCACTGCTCCATTGCGACACCTTGATTTTGCTTCTTTTTCTATTGTAATGTTGCTGCTGCAACTCAGTCTAGGCCAAGACAGACTGCTGGACAGGTGGCCTCACATTTGACTGGAATACTTTGTTATACAGAGGAGTTCATGGTCAACTTAATGACTGCAAGCTCCCCAGGTTCTTTGGCTGCAAAACAAGCCTAAATTATCACGTGTCCACCACCATGTTCCACAGTTGGTATGGAGCGTTTGTGCTGATATACTGTGTTAGGTGCGTTATGGCCAAACATCTTCACTTTGGTCTCGTCTATCCAAAGGACTTTGTTCCAGATGTCTTGTATAATTTTTTCAGATACAGTTTTGCCATGCTGCCATTGTTGTTTTTAGTGAGAAGAGGCTTTCTCGAGCAAACTCTTTCAAATCATTATTTTTCAGTCTCTTTCTAATTTTACTGTTATGAACTTTAACATTTAACATGCTAACTGAGGCCTGTAGAGTCTGAGATGTAGCTCATGGTTTTTTTTTTTTTTTTTTGCAGTTTCTCTGAGAACTCCTTGTTCTAACTTTGGGGCAAATTTGCTAGGATGTCCACTCGTGGGAAGATTGGTAACTTGCCAGCAAACTGCCAAAATGTCAGCTTTATAGTTGCTCAAGTTTGGTGATGCTCAATTAATCCATTTGTATGCAATGAGCAACACCTGGCTGCTACTTAGCCTCCTGTAGTGTCAACACTGAGATGCTGGAAGCAGAGCCTCAGTGTATGAGGCTTGTTTCTGTGGATGCTCGAGGGGATCGAGTTTTGTGGATTTGAACTTGAGCTCTTTGGCTTATTTCCTAAACATGAGTATTTTTGTGGTGTGGTGTGGGCACTGTCCCATTCTGAAAGATCATGACTGTGGGGAAGTGCTGTCAACATGGGGGGATCTGCTTTGGCCACAGTGATATGGGTGGTACGTGGCAAAGCAATATCCAGTTGAATGCCAGGCTCCCCAGCAAAAGCTTCTCTTGTAAGCGGATTATAAGCAATATTCACCACAGTATCAATCGGTGGTTTTAATCTTATAGCTGATCAACAGTAAACCTCATTACCAGGCTGCACTGACTCAAGTTTTAAACAATCAGAACTACAGACCTAAATTTTAACATTAGAGGCTTTGTGTGACGACAATATGACGTTTCATGGTGGATCATAATGTGAATCATCCCAAGCATGTCATCCACGGCGGAGCTATGCAACGTCTGAGGATGTAAAATGGTCTCATTCCTTGAGTCCTCGAGGCCCTCGGGAAACTGAGCATCTGCAAGCTTCAATAGTTATTGCAAACATGAGGACAAAGATAATATAAAAGTCAAGAGTCATTAAATAATTTAACCTGTTTTGCAGCTAATTCAAACAATAACAGATGAACTCATTTCTGCTACGTGTATCCTTTCATTAAATTTCTAGTTTAGTCTGAAATTTCTCCACACAGGAATCAGGTCGAGTTACTCATCTGCAGTTTATAGTTTCTGATCTGCTCACAATAATTTTTATTTACTTTGTAATGCATTTTTCTTATTAAAGCCCATAAAATGCACTGCTAAGAATGTTTTTAAGTGTTTTTAAGCAGTTCACATGAATGCTGAGCTTTAATTGTGAGGCACTTTTCTGCTACAGCTACAAGTTGAGGATAGTTAATTTGCATCTTATGGCCAAACAAAGTGATTATTCCATTTTTCATCCATGGACGAGATCATTTTATCGTTTCATTTCAGGAAATGCTGATACATGGTTCACAAACGCCGGCCGAACACGTCCTGGGGGCTCAGAGAGAACATGGGCAAATGTTTGAAAAGCAGAAAAAGCTTCCACACCACCTGGCCAACAGTACACCCCCAGTGTTTTCATACAGGAGGACAAAATGAATTTGGGAAATGTGCTTTTTGCCCAGTGCAGGCTGGGGAAGGCTATAGCACTGAGAACGGTATAGAAAATCAATGAAAGAAAAAAAAGAAGAAATTCAGCAAGGACAGCAAAAATGACTTCTGTCAAGAGGAAAGAAACAGTTACATCACATTACAGTCACTCTTGGGGTGAAGTGATTTGGTTTTTATAAGTTTACATCTCTGCTAGACAAACATGAGACCATGCATAGAAGATTATTTAAGACTTAGATTCATGAGATTGCACTCGCTGTCATCCGCAACGTATATTGAACTAAGAAGATTGATCGCTGTGCCTCCAGAACTTCAGTAGAGAAAAACAGAGCTTGAACAGAGCCTGTGCTGCACATTTGTGTTAATATGTAGGTAAAGGCATTGCATATCATAAGTGTGTATGATAATCTAGCAAATGATGAGAAACTACTTAAATTTAATCTGAATTTCATAAATATGTGTAACTTATGGAACCGAATAACAGCAAGTCAAAGGGAAAAGTAAGAAGATCCTTAAAGTAATTAGGATTCATCCTCTGGGAGCTACGAGTGTCCACAAAAATCAATCTGTAATCATCTGATAGAAGCTATGAACCGATTGCTATTGTATCTCTCTGCAGCTACCAACCCCTCAGTGGAACCGGAATTCGCCTACATTGGTGAGTATTATATAACAGATGAGCATGTGACTGTCATTTTTAAACCTTGCACAGTGTTGCCAAAGAGCCAGACCTTTGCTTTAACCTGCTGGAGATCCCTGCTGTAATCATCTGCACACATCTGTTCTGAGGCAAGATGCAAGACCAGTGCAGAGAGACATGAATGCGGTTCACGTGGCATTGTTGAACACCAAGTGCTCCTCAGCAAACCTGTACTAGCATTCCTTCTCTAACTGGTCCTGACCTCTGACCCTAACTGTAGCTGAGCAAGAGAATTCCCCTTCAGGAGTCCTTACAATGCAGTAATATTCCAGATCTACCCCAGCCTTCCTAGACACCGACCTGTACTCTGCTGAGTACACGTACGTGTGGCCAAACACAACTCAACCAGTGTTTGCGAACGCATTTCAGTTGTTTAACCGCAGCGAGGGATTAAATAGACTTAAAAGAAGATTACATTGTAAAGTCTGTGTCTGTGCTCAGAAGTAAATAGCGTCAGATGTGACTATTCAAAGAGCAAAAATCAAAAAACTGGATTTTTTGTTCTCTGTTTTTTTTTTTTGTCAGTGATGGAACTAAAAAAGTAAACTTCCACTCCAAACATGATCTCAAAACAGGCTCACAGTACAGCAGAGATTATTGTTGACCAGCTCGATCTGCTAATGACTGCACTCAGCATCGCAGCTGCAGCTTGGTATTGTTAACTTTGACTCTATGGTGTGAAAACCTATTGATCTGCCTCTGACAGGAGCCGTGATTGATCTCACCGTTTACTAGTGTACAACTCTGAAGATGACATTCACAGTTTGCTGATAATTTGCAGCTTTTGTGAAGATGTGTGGGAGGTCGGCGGAGCATCTTTCACAGCTTCGCCTGAACTTGCAGGCACGAAAGGACAGATGGATGCTGCCGTCGCGTGTTTCGTTTGCTGGCGCAGAGATGCGAGTGGGTCAGAGAGTAATACTGGATCTGATTTAAGTTCAGAATTGCAGATTATATAAGCACAGTCATGAATTTAAAGCATCAATTTTCACTCAGGATCTTTCAGATGGGCCAGTTAAAGTACGGACACCCTTTACCGGAGAGAAGAATCAAATTCAAATTTCAAATAAGAAAATTGTAATTACCGTTGTTTTTAAAAATGTCAAAATCTCTCAAAGGCTGTCAAAAGTTTATTGTTCTGATGTCCTTGTGAATTACTGCAACACTCCCACCTCCACCCGTCTTTATTTTGGTTTAATCAAACCCCACCCTGCTGGTCTTTCTCCCATACTCTGAATAAAAAGAGCAGAGCTGTGGTCATTATGTGTCGTGAATCACTTTTCCTGCCTGATTCACAAACTCCACGGGCATCAGAACCCATTTTCCAACCAGCAGTGATTCATTCTCCTTTTTGTTTTTCTTTTCATAAATCATCTCACCAGAAACACACAGTAATAGAGGTCATCGCCGTGATGCCTGGTAATAAATCGACTCTTCGTATTTGTGTGTTGTAAGTGTTTACCTTTAGTGTTTTCACTTGATAACATGAAGCAGAGATGGAAAATGTGTAGGTTCAGATGTGAGAGCTGCTATTTCTGGCTCGAGGTTTTCCCTGCTGGATTCGTACAATAAATGTGGGAAACTGAACGCGTTGTTCTGTTGTGAGAATTATGAGACGTCCACCCAACACAGAAAGGCATTTTGGCATCGCTGGAAAAAATAAAAAGTCTGGCAATAATCTCCCGTTCCTGAGGTCAAAGGGATAAATTGTTTCTCCAAACTGTATCAGTCTGAGCTGCTGAGTCAAAGGCTGCTTTGTCACGATGTGGACTAAATCAACTGTGTTGCTGCCAAACTTCTGTTGTTTTAGTCTTGTAATAGAAAGTAATAGGTAAAAAAAAATCTCTTTTAATTTGAATTATTAAACAAGCAGTGTGTTGTACTTTGTGTTTGATCCTCAAACACTTCGACTGGTCCAAAATCATTTCATTGATCAAAATCATTGATCATTTATAGCTAATGATCAACGTTAATGATCAACGTTAATGATCACCTTTCAGACTGAACCGTGAACCAGTAAATTGACTTAAAATAACACGCAGCGTTCTTCCCTTTGTTGCACACACTTGCACATGAATACAACGCAAGGGGGTAGACAGCGTGCACACAACGTGGCAATTCATTTTTGAAGTTGCATTTATTGTCATGTCATGAATGAATGTTCAACAAATTTACTTATTTATTTATTTTTGCTTACTTTTGGTCTCCTCCAGCTCCTGAGAGAAAAATTTGTCCCATTAATTGCTAAAATCAAATTCAGGTTTTAAATCTTCAGAAGTTCTTATAATATTTTAATCCAAACTTTGATCTTTCACTATAACCAAGCCCCCTTTGTGCTTAAATTGAGCTTTAACTACATTACTGTCATATCAACAAAAACAAGAACAAATATTTTCTAAATATTCGATTTGTTTTCTTTGTTCTTTTTAAATGTACTTCAAGAGGTTTGCAGTGCAGTAAACATCAGTGCTAAGTGAAGACTTTTGTTATTTTCCCCACAAAAACCCATTTTTAAATTACCATTATGTTTTATTCTTTTTTATCTGGCTATAGTGTCATGTGTGGAATTCATTTCATAGCCTAGTAAAATTCTTTTAAAATTATAAAGTAAAGAAAATTACTTAAAAAAATTCCACATTTTCAGTGATTCTTTTCTTGCAAACATGCTCTAAGTGTGATGCAGATTCGAAGATTTTAGACACATAGCTTGCTGACGCCACCGAAGGAAGCTATGCAATAAAATTTGAGCATCTCGAGCTGCAAACGTTGCATTATCCCGGTAATTTGCATGTGTTCAGTTGGTAATGCAGAAAATGCAAATGCAGTATGTATTAAGGCTTGGTCTGTTTTACACTGCTGGTACTGCAGCTGAGGAAGCACAGGATTGAATATTCAGCCAGTAAAATCAGTTTTACTGTGCTTTGGGCAAAAATTAATGTTATTATGAGGTTCTCTTCTTTAGGCGATATGACAGCATCAGACCTGTATGCACTGCACTGTTACTGGTTATAATTATGGTATTAGTCTATGTTGCGGCTTTTGAGCCGGGTCATAACATGCACTTCTTGAGAGTCATGTTTAAATGTATACGTTTCAGAGCTGTGATGTGGAGCTATCACTGAGAGCACATTGAGCAATAAAATTCACACAAGATTAACAGTTTTCTGCAGCACTGTCTTATTTTAGCAACCCCTGTTTGCCTTTTGCCTTCATATTTTTCATATTCTTCATATCCCCCAGTCCTCTGATAATATTCTGTCTGACTTAAGTAGGCGGCACTCAGACACTACCTTTTATGTGACCAAAGAGCCTGAAGCAGAAAGCCAGAGTTAACAAAGAAAGCCAATAAGTACCGTGCTGATATCCAGTATCTCCATCTGGGGTCTTAGTTTTGGTCCAGGCAGTTGGTGACAAAAAAGCCAAGCTATGTTGAACTCAATTCAAAGTAAACCCTTCTGATAGAAGCATCAAGTCAAACATGCTTCTTTGTGAAATTCATATTCTTCTTCTTTTTTTTTTTAAATTCAGAGGAACTGATCTGGCAAAAAGTGGGTCCAAGGAGCCACAGCAACCGTTGGGTAGTTTAAAGTGTTTGTTGACAGAGGGTAGTGGGTTGGAGGTGGGGAGAATCTTCACCACTGCTGGTTCACACACAGAAGCTCTGCCAGTAGATAATGAGTTAGAGTCCAAATAGAGAGTACTGTCTGCAGAGAGGAACTTGATAATTTGCAACAGTCATGCTTCGGTTGTTTAAGAGCAAAGACTTAATGCACCAATAAACCCTCCACATTGCATCGCATCCCGCCACAATATTATCACGTAGTCATTTCTATTTATGCCTGCCTTTAAAGCGCAGGAAGCTGGTGCAGTATTCTTCTGAATGATTGGTGTCACCACTTGAGACTTTTTCCACAAAGTCACAAGTTTTCAAACTGTTGCAACATCTTCCTCTGTATAATCTGTGCTGGAATATCATTAAGATGGCAGTAAAATACGAGACAACTGTACTCTTGTGTCTTCAATCCAGTGCAATGTACCTGGTTACAAAAATCCAGAGGTGCATGACTGGCTGAAGTGCCACAAATACAGTCGTGCAGACCATTAGATGTGACGTCAAAGTCGAGATGTGCACAATGTGAGCAGCTTGTGGTAACCAATATGCTGGTGGTGGAGGTGACAGGTGGAGTGCTGGTGAGCAAGTTAGTCCTTCCTTTGACAGAGAACGGGTGATAAAATAAATAAATGAGGCTGGATGTTTCCATGGGCAACAGGTGAATGTGTTTTGAAGGTAGCGAGGTTCACTTATTATTGCAAAAAATATAACATTATGGGTCTGTATATATTTATACTGATATGACCTGGGTAATGTGTTAGGAAGGAAAGGATGCTGCGTTGTTTGATGGAAATGAAAACGATCAAAGAGACCCCAAAAATCAAAGTGAATGAATGATGCGCCAGGCTAGTCCACTTTGCCTAAATTTCATTGCAGCAACTCAAAATATTATTCAGTAGTTTGTATGGCTACCATGTGCTGATATCTATTCCTGACAATGTCTGACACCTAATGAGATGAAGGGTGGTATCCTGGAGGATCTCCTCCCAGAGCATCACTGAGCTCCAGGACAGTCTGAGGTGCAACCTGGCAGACCAGAAAGATAATGTCCCAGAGGTGCTCTATTGGGTTTAGCTCAGGCAAGCATGGGGACCAATGGTATCAATTCCTTCACCCTCCAGGAACTGCCTGCATGCACAAGGAGGAACCCAGGGCCCACCTCACCAGCACAGGGTCTGACATTGGGTCCAAAGACTTCATCCTGATACCTAATGGCAGTCAGGGTGTCATTGCCTAGCGTGTAGAGGCCTGTGCGTCCCTCCATGGATGTGCTTCCCCATCGCTGACTCACCACCAAACTGGTCGTGCTGAATGATGTTGCAGGCAGCACAACGTTCTCCACAGATACTCCAGAGGCTTTCACGTCTGCCACGTGCTCATGGTGAACCAGCTCTCATCTGTGAAAAGAATATTGCAGGTGATGGACCTGCCAATTCTGGTATTCTATGGCAAATGCCAATCAGGCTCCATGGTGCTGGGCATCGAGCACAGTGCCAAACAGAGGATGCTGAACCTCCAGTTGGCCACATGTATGGAGTCATTGTTGTTTGGTTACTGATTGTTTGGTCAGAGACATTCACACCAGTGGCCTGCTGGAGGTTATTTTATAGCTCTAGCAGTGCTCATCCTGTTCTTTCTTGCACAAAGGAGCAGATACCAGTCCTGCTGATGGGTTAAGGACCTTCTACTGCCCTGTCCAGCTCTCCTAAAATAATAGCCTGTCTCCATGCTACTGAGACAGCAAACCTTCTGGCAATGGCATGTATTCATGTGACTACCTGTGCAACCACTGTGAGGTCCATTTATCACCTCATGATATCAGTAGTGACTGTGACCCAAGCCAAATACAAAGCTAGTGAAAAAGCAGTCAGAAAAGATGAGAAGGGAAAAATGTCAGTAACCTCCACCTGTAAAACCATTCCTTTTTGGGGGGGGTTGCCTCATTGTTGCCCCTCTAGTGCACCTGTTGCTAATTTCATTAACACCAAAGCAGCTGAAACTGATTAACAACCCCCCTCTGCTACATAACTGACGAGAACAGTATCCCAGAAGTTTAACTGACTTGATGCTTTACTCTGTTTAAAAAGCATTCCTTATATCTTTTGAGTGTAATTTTCTTTGAGATTCTACTTTTTGTAACACCATAAATATGATCATGGTGTCTTTAATAGTATCTGGCCCACACACACTCTTTTTTGATTCATAAAGACTTTGTGGGTGATCGATGTGGCCAACACTTAGAAGAAATAGAAAGAAATTGTAGGTAATACAGAAAAAAGAGAATCCATTTTTGTGTAAAGAATGATAATATGTAATAAGTTAATTGGCACATCTTCATTGTCAATCTCCCACACAAGCAAATATGTGATCATAACAAATAATCCCCCTGAAGCTGCTTCGTGTTGCAGATGTTTGCATGATTCACTTTGAGGTGTGGAGCCAGAGGGGCTCACTGTTTTTGATCTATGACTCAGGGGAACAGCTGATCATCTTCAGAAATGCTGAATGTGCACTCTGAGCGAGCGGGACATTTACAATCAATGACCGGGGGATTGGAAGGCACGCTGGCGGTCCTCTACATCAAAGAAAGAGAGAAAAAGATGGGGGCAAAGTTGGAAAATTTAGGTGATGATGAAGTGAAAATGTTGGACAAAGAGGCGAAAGTGATGGAAGATTTTGACAGAAGCTAAAAATGATGAGATGGGTGAGGACTTTTACTCAGTAAATCCTCACTGTCCTTATGTACAGTATAATAACTTTTCTCTTCACTCAAATGAGACAATTGCTATTTAACCACAAAACGCTGTAAATAGGATAAACTCAAATGCTTTTAGAATTAAGCCAGCTGTCACAGGAAATGCGTATTTGCATTAAATGATGAAAAGTATCATGTTTGTGTTTGTGTATTCAGCATAACTGCAGATTGCAAAGACTGATGCAAAGAAGTGATGATGCTAATTTCAAAAGCTTCTGCAGATCGATACAATCCCCTATCAGGCTTTAGGCTTGTTCTTGAGATCTGCTTTCCATATACAAATCTCAACATACTAGAAAATAAAATGGACATAGAAATAAAAAATAAAAGGAAAACGACAAAAAACCAAAAAACCAAAAAAAAAAACCCCAAAAAACAAAAAAAACCCAATTAAGCAGCTCCCGAGAAACTGAACCAGCAGGGGCTGCAACTGATTAGATCCCAGAAAAATAAATGAAGTAAAAAAAAAAAAAAAAAAAAAAAAAATTTAAAAAAAAAAAAAAAATTTTTTACAAAATTAGAAT
>VVHJ01052425.1:0-10185 GCA_015107715.1 Tylochromis polylepis
AGGGACGAGTCCTTGCCCCAAGTGGAGGAGTTTAAGTATTTCGGGGTCTTGTTCACGAGTGACGGGAGAAGGGAGCGGGAGGTCGACAGACGGATTGGTGCTGCGGCTGCAGTGATGCAGACGCTGTACCGGTCTGTTGTGGTGAAGCGAGAGCTGAGTGTAAAAGCGAAGCTCTCGATTTACCGGTCGATCTACGTCCCCACCCTCACCTATGGTCACGAGCTGTGGGTAGTGACCGAAAGAACGGTGGCTGGCGTCTCCCTTAGAGATAGGGTGAGAAGTTCGGCCATCCAGGAGGGGCTCAGAGTAGAGCCGCTGCTCCTCCACATCGAAAGGAGCCAGTTGAGGTGGTTCGGGCATCTGACCAGGATGCCTCCTGGGCGCCTCCTGGGTGAGGTGTTCCGGGCATGTCCCACCGGGAGGAGGCCAAGGGGGAAGACCCGGGACACGCTGGAGAGATTATATCTCTCGGCTGGCCTGGGAACGCCTCGGTGTTCCCCCGGACAAGCTGGAGGAGGTGGCTGGGGAGAGGGACGTCTGGGCTTCTCTGGTTAGGCTGCTGCCCCCGCGACCCGGCCCCAGATAAGCAGAAGAAGATGGATGGAGGGATGGATGTATCATCATCATCATTATTATTATTATAGCTCTTTAGGCCCATGACTTTTAGCCTTGCAGCTGAAGTGAAAGATTTTTTTTTACTTACAACTAGAAATCCACAGCAGACTGAACACTAAACATGAACATGAAGTCTTTCCTGAAGCAAGTCTAACCAACAACCAGCGATCTTGTAATGCGTACTTACTTTGGCATTTCTTTTGAAGCATTATCTAAATTCATTTCAGTGGTCGTCAGTGCGTAAATGTGCAAGTACAGAAATATCAGTGATATCTGACTCAAAAATCATTTAAAATTTTGCTGACTATGTCCCAAATAAAGGTGTTAACCCCTCTGGAAGTACCACTTTATGGTTTATACCACCTGTGCTGTTGCTGTATTTTCTATAGATTTCAATTCAGGATTTGCTGAGCGCCATTTCTCTCTAAGAACACATTGAAGCACTTTTAAAGATGCTCCTCATTATGAAAACCTCTTTCACAGGTTTATCGATCCACCATCGTTCAGTTAACACCATCTACCAGTTAAGACAATCAATCAGATTGTCCTTTGTTAGTAAGAGTGATCAAATGCTTAAGAAAGAAATAAAAGAGAATATGGACTCTAGACTCATATTATAATTTTGAGTTTATGCTGCTTTAATAAACTGAATTTCAGTGTGACCGAAAATCTGAATAATGAGTACAGCCAGTCAGTGGTGAAACGTCTCCGGCTGACTTGTTTGGACATATGGTGATGAGTGACCACAGGCTGGCTGAGAGAGAAAAGGGAGAAAAGCCGGCGTGATGCTGTGTTTCCACGTGGTTGGAGTACCAATGCACTGAAGATAAGCGCACGTGGAGCATGCAAAAACACTGACTAATCAGTGTACGTATATGCAGAGCGTTGAATCATGCAGCCTCCAGGTTCCCCAGACTGAGAGGGAGAGACAAGCTCCAGACCTGCCTTCTCCTTCTCCAGCCCTCTTCTACTCGTCTCTCTGCCCTCTCATATGCTGTCTCATGGCTTTATTGTCCCCATTCCTCTTGTCTTGGCTCTCAACTAACATCCCACTTTTTACCTAGAGTTTTTGTCTTCATTAATTCTGTTGTTTACACGGTAATCTACACCCAACAAGTTGCAGTGATGCTTTTTTCTGCGTCAAATTGTTTTGTTTGTGTTTGGCCAGTATTGGCCTTAAAAAAGAAGTTTATTTATATCTAAAATTAGAGAAAAAGTGAAATGTCAAAAATAGTCTTTTCAGGACGTTGGAAGGATGTCTAAAAAAATGTATTGATAAGGTGTGTGCAGATTCAAATCAAAGTCGAGGAGTGCTTTACCAATAAAGGAAAGTCTGCTACCAACCTTGATTGGTCTGCTACCACTCAAGTCTTTTCAGTGACCTTAAATGCGGTCTGGATCTAATCCAATGAATTTCAATGTATTCAAATTTAGAGACAAAGACGAGTGAACTCTTACCAGGTAGTCATCCGGCCTGATGCCAAACAGTTCTCTGAAGTAGCGGAAGGCCACAGGAGCGTACGTTTTAAAGCGGAAATCTGGGAAATGATGGGCTGGAGTAAGGTTGCTCCCTTCACTAGAAGTTTAGGATAACAACAGCCAGTCAATCAATAAAAAAGTCCACTTATCGGTGCACTAGAGGGCTTTAGTGGGTGTTTGAATGTAACAGAAACCTGGGGAAAAAGATGCTCTCCACCACGTAGAAGTCCTGCATTAACACATCTCTCTCAGGCTTGGAGCTCAGGTTACCAACTGTGTAACCGATGCCCAGCTGGATGGCACCTTTCAAGGCTGATGATGTGGTCTGCAAAAGAGGGAGTGGAGGAGGCAAACGGGGGATAGTGAGTAAATGCAATTCTTCAGCTTTTTCTAAACCTCACAGGATAGTCTGAGGTTGCTCTTTAGAAATGGTTCAGTAGAATCTAACGGTATCATCTATAAAGTCTACGCAGGCAATGGGGTCTGCGTGATTTCATATTTCTGAATACCAGACAAATAAAAATGTATGTTTTTCTTGGATAAATTAACCTCCAATAACAAAACTGACTGAAAAGAAAAAAATGGTTTTATTTTCCTTTGCCTCTGGCCTCTAAAACCTTTTTTGGGTGTAACGGGGTAAGCCGCTAACTCCCCTATGCAGGAAAAATCCTTTTATGACACCTAGAGACATAAAACTATTCTTCAATAGCATATCAAAGGTCACTCTTAGAAACAGAAAATGTATAGTCTAGCACCTTCTTATAAGTAGTCTCCCCGGATGCGTCCACCCCTCTGTGGCCAATCTTCTTTCCTTGACCAGGCTGGCCTGAGGATGAGGCCATCTGAAAAGAGGAAGAGAGAAGCAGACTATTATAACCCGGACAGCAATACTTGCACCTCTTTATGAACGGAGACCACATAAATATTAAAGAATGGGAAGTGACAGAGAATCATTGAATGACAGCGATTTCAAGGTCTGATGTTTCTCATTTTGAAGCGATACACAGACTGTAGTTGATCTGATGTAATGAAGCTGTAGCAGAAGCTGCACTGTTTTAGGATCTTATCCACTGCAAATACTTCTAGAGCCACTGTACGTAATGGTCACTGAGCTTTTGGTTTAAACTGGTGTTTAAGTAGATTTAAATAATCTGCACACTCCTATTAAACAAATTGGGCGATACTTTGGGGCTTGCTAAAACGTGCTGAATATAAAAGGGATTGATCAAATTAGGAAGATTAAAGAAGACGTCTTATGCTTATTTCCAGCTTTGAGTTTGAGTTGCAGCTTTGAATAATTCCTGTTTATCTCATACTGAGCTTTAGTGCAACGCCTCACTTCTTCCACTGTCTTAAGGCAACCATCCCTTTATTCTAATTGGGTGCCCCTCCCAAACAAAAAATTTGAACAACGTGCAGGCAGGGCTCTGTGCTGATGATCATATCTGCTCTAGCTGACAGTGGAGAGAACAGAAACGTGCCATAAACCGTGTTTTTTACAGAAGTGTGAGGTCTGAGCTTCTGCCTCACAGGGATTCAAACTCGGGGTAGTTTAAATGTAGCTGTATATATGTGTATATAAAGTAAGGATACATGCTGATAAGATGGCGTGTGCTGTACATAGAGACAAGAAAAAAAAATCACTAGCGCTTTTATAATGCTTTTAAATATTTGGTGCTGTTTGTAGTGACATTTGTGGCAGTTTTCAAGCACCAATTAAGAGCCTCAAGTGAAACCATTATAGTGGGATAGTCTGGGATAAAAAGCAAAGATCAAAACCGAAGTAAAAGACAGAGACAGGTGCAGGTGGTGGCTCACCTCTGTGATGAAGGCTTTCTTAGCAGCTGCATCTGTAAGAGAGGGGACAAGAAGAGACAAAGCACTGGCTGTTAGTCGCTCTGTGACAGAGAGACTCCATTACTCAGCATCATTAGTCCTTTTCATGACAAAGATGAATCCCGCAGGGTGGATGCAGCAGCCTAACATTATGTAATGACAGTGTCAAACACCAGCAGGGGCCTGACTGAGTGACTGCAGGAAACAGTAACATCAAGGGCACGAAGTCCTTTACGAAACCTCATGAACTACAACTGATTCTTCTACTATGCAGGCTAGCCTGTACACCAAAATGTGTCCTATTTATTTGATAGATTGTCATTAAGTTTGTTCAGACATTCATGGTCCCCCCACCCCAGCCCAAGTACAGGTTCACAGAGATACACGTGTGACTATAAGCTCTCTTAATGAACTAACTTTAGCTCAAAATGCCTCATACCACGAGACAAGCTCAAACATATTAGACAAACAGTTCTAGTATGTTGACAATGTCCTGCATCAAGAAGCGAATAAATACTAACTGAACACATCATATGTGGCAACCCAGTAAATATATGAAGTAAAGCAGTATCTGCCGTGTTATGATCATTTCCAGCCTAATAACAGGATGTAGACGGTAGAGAATCAGAGGCCTGTTTTCACCAGGAAGGCCTGAAATAGACATAATTATAGACATATATAACACTCAGCATAATAATGGAGAGAAGGGTAGGAAGGCAGGAAAGGGAGAACGGAAAATGAGCAAAAAGAAAAAGTGGAAACCGATGAAGAGGATGGTTCAGAGATGGCTTCAGACGGAGAGGGAATTAATCAGCCTCACTCTGTTACTGTTATCATCATAACTGCTATCACACTCAGCTGCCCAGATGGTGGAATTTATGGAGAAACTGCAGCAACACAGCCTGACAGTTGGGAATAAATAAATGAAGATATGAATACAACTGATGAGACACTTTGGTGAGGACACCAGTTCTGCTTATGTGATTACTTTTCACTTTTGGGAAACAGATGGAGCGGCAATGTTTAAAAGATTTTCTTGTGGCGATGTGTCAGTAAGGTTACAACACATCCCGTTGCGCTGAGGAAAGCAGCAGGTTCCTTAGTGCTTATGACAAGGTGATAGGCTTGATTTTGTTGGAGGAGATATTGCTTTCAAATCTCACTGGTGCATGCCTAGAAACATGCAACCCTGCCCTTAGAACAAAAGAAAAGCAGCTGGGTGAAAGCCCATTCAGCCATTTCAATTAATATGCAGTCACTGTGAAAGAAGGCACACCCTCTTTCAAAAATCCTCTGATGTTTACCTATAATGTAAATATAATTCATCTTGAATTATTTATCTAATACAAATTAAACCAAAATGCAGAAACAGTGTATTATAAAGTACATTGTTACCGCTTACATAGGAACAAAGAGGTTAAGGAGCAGCCAGGTACTGCTAATCAAATAAACTCATGAATGGATTAAGGGCAGGTGTGAGCACCTCCATAAATGCAGGTTTTTGGAGAATTCAGGAGTGTGTTAACATGATGCCAAGGAAGAACGACAACAGCAGTGATTTAGAGAAGAAATGTTGCTGCCCATCAATCTGTGAAGCGTTATAAGACCGTTTCCAAACAGTGTGAAGTCCATCGCTCTACAGTGAGATTATTCAGTGAAAAACATTCAAGACAGCTGCCAGTGTTCCCAAGAGTGAACCTTCCAGTAAATTCAACCCAATATCTAACCATGCAATGCTTGGAGAAACTGCAAAAAAACCCTCCAAGCACTACATCTCAGACTCTAGAGTTAGACTAAACAAATATGTTTTTTTTGGAAGTGTTACCAGAAGAATGCCTTTTCTCTCCATAAAGAACATCAACATATATAAACTGTCAAGGAAGGCCTGAAATAGACATAACTATAGACATATATAACGCTCAGCATAAGGGGTAGAGGGGTGATGATCTGGGCTTATTTTGCAGCCATAGGACTCTGGGCACCTTGGAGTCATTGAGCTGACTACGAACTCCTCTGTATTCTGTATAAAGTCATATAGAATCAAATGTGAGGCCATCTGGCATGCAACATGACAATGGTCCCAATTACACCTGCAAATCTACAACAGAATGGCTGAAAAAGAAATGAATCAAGGTGCCGCGGTGGTTACTCAAAGTACTGACATCAACAAGATTGAAATGCTCTGGTCAATGAACTCAAGCAACGCTGTAAAGAAGAGCGGCCAAAACTGATACAGGGGGCGCTTAATTTTTCACGCACCGCTTCTGCACGAGTTTTTGTAAAATAGTCGACCACATGATTTTCATTATGTCCTGATACATAAAAGCTTAGAACTGAAAGAGGGTGTACCGTTTTGTAAAAGGTGACACTGAATCAGCCATCAAGTACAAGTTGGGTTGAGTTGCAAACAATTTCAGGAGAATTACCTTGGGATCATTTTCTACTGTTGTCCAGAAGCAATTGTGTTTCTGTTTGTAGACATTTGTGTTCTCACAGGCACCTTCATTGCACAATGTGTGGAAAAGCTGCATTGCAAGTGTGAAAACATATCAGGTGGAAGGAAATGTAAAAGGGAAGCTCATTTTGTTTTTCGTGCAGCAAATGTTACCAGATCCCAGCGTCTGAATGTGCACAAGCTTTGAATGTTTCCTTCTGATGGTTTAAAATGGGTTGGCTCTGCTCCTCCCGAGGAAGCAATTTTCAGAGTGCGCATTACTGTGGACAATTCACAACAGGCTAAATGAGAACAAGAGGAGACTGAACATGACTTTCAGCCTGGACTCTGTGGCGACTTCCTCTTCTAACCAGCACACTATGATTCACTGTCTCTTGCCAGCTGAGACACTAACAGCTAATATATCTAAGGCAGGGTTGTACAGGAGTGGGAGAGCATCCTCACAGCCTGACTTGGTGCTTGCAGCTCAAATGATAGCCAGCCTCTCTTAGTCTCTGTTTCAGTGCACAGTCTGCCTGCCTGCCTCTCGTGCATGCCCATGTGACTTAGCCGCACAGTAGCCAGTTTGCCACCCCTCCTCCTGCTCTGTCTCTCTTACTTGCTCCTTCTACCACACACATATTCACATTGGGATGCACAACCAAGCATGCCACGACAGCTTCCTGCAAGGTGAAACAACCAGTAATAAAAATATGGGTTAAAAAAAGGAAACAAGCTGATGGAGGAATGTTTGCAGTGCAGATAATTAAAGAAAGACACTCCTGATTTCAGTGTGCTTACTATTCATTTGTGCCTTTGTGCACATGCATGCAATTGGCTGGATTTTTGTGCTTCTTCCACATCTCTCCAGTCACTTCTGAGTGTCTGCTCCAAATGTGTTACATGTGTGTGAATGCAAAGGAATCTAACTAACTGTGGCTACATCTCTTCTTTTCCACATGCCTGCACCTGTCAAGACAGCCCCAAGAGGGTGTATGCACGCAAAGGTATGTGGGAGTGTGTAGTGACTGGGAATACACAAGATTAGGTGTGCTCATGCATGTGCTCCCTGTTTTGACTCAGCGTAACAGCAGACCATACATTGGGTCCATACAGTGCAGCTGGATGGCTGACCTTCTGACTGAAGATATCAGTAGTCTGCAAAGGCATTTTATTAAGCAGCACTCTGAGTGTAAGATACTTACAAGGCATTTTTTAATCTAAATCTAAATGTAACTTGTTATATTCACTCAAAGAATCCATCCATCCTCCAGGTCTTTGCCAACATTAAGTAAACCCAGACGAGGCATTATTAAATTACTTTAAATTATGGAAAGATGGAAATAGGTTAGGGAAGAGGAAATATTACACAGGACCCAAAACTATATTAAAAATTTAAACTAAATGCCTTTAAACTAATGCTTCTGTCAGACTGAAATGTAATCACTGTATATTATGATTACAAGCGAGTAATTAACTCCAACGGGGCGGTTATTTGATGGATTCTGGTCACGCGCCTGTCTGTTTGTTTATTAGCAGGGTTAGTTAAAAAGTCCAACACACATTTGCATTAAAATGTTACCAGAGGTTGGGTCAGGCCTCACAAAACAGTGATTAACTTTTAGAGTCACAAATATACATTAAGAAAAATTAACGTCCAAGAAAATAGCACAATCCAAGGATATTTTCTGGATGCAGGAAGTCCGTTCACGCACGGTGTGGAGAGAATTAAAGTGGGGTGTGTGCGTGAAGTGCAAGACTTGAAATCGCAATGCCTTACAGCTGTCCATGTAATTCCTGCCTTATATATTAACAAAAACACACAAGCAAGAAGCTGATGAGAGCATGTTACGGTCAATCAAGAAAAGCAGAGGAATAACAACATTTAGGAGGCAGGATGGGATAAATAATTAGATGGTATCCATCAAGGCCGAAAGAATTCAAAACATCTGTGATAAACTATATTGGCCAGCTTATGTACCTGTAAAAAAAAAAAAAAGTGAAAGCAATATTATATTTATGTCCATAAAACCATGAATACAGGAGTCTTACTTGATAACATATCTGTGGTATAATCCCTGCATTTACCTTTAACACATTTACCCTTCTTGTTCAGTGTTGCGAGGCTGCAGAGCGAGCAGATGCCGAAAAATTGTTCTCACTCCAACGTTACATGGCAGCAGGCTGTAGAGTTCTTCAGGGGATGGAACAACAAATAGACCCTTCCAAATAAACAGCTCCTAGTTGACTCTGTTTCCTATCTAAATGGTGATTTGTTGGTTTATGGCTTGTTCTCATAACCCTTAAGAGAGTCGCCATTACCGGCTGCTAATACTCATGCGAAGTGAAATGAGACAGACTACGACATCATGACAAACCCTGCACTTATATGATTATATTCATATATTATTGGCTGGTTGTTTTCCAATTCCTGGAGGATCATCCACACATATTTATGCTAAATGATAGATTAAACCTCGTACCTTTTAAAGTGTGATAAAATCCTCAAAGCCCCCCAAAAGTCTACAATACTAAGAGATAAAAACAACCCAAGACATACCAACACACACATAAAATTGATTCTTGTTCAAACTTGCTTTACAATGTGCAGGATACTGCAGATTGTAAACGCCCCGCTGGGGAAAAAAACCATGGATTGCCAAGATCCAAACAGGACATTCTGTTTTTCTTGATCTCTGCCTAAAACGTTCCCATATTTATTGAAATCTTTCATTAAAATCTTCCAGATTAATGCAACATCTCTGACACTGAGCTGGTACAATCACTTTTTACTGTCTATAATGTAGACTTGAACAACACACACACACACACCTTTTCTGCTTCTTGTTTCCATGGTGCCCCTATCGAGGTCGGCCGGCATTTTTATGACTAACTCACGTGTGCCTGGAATCAACAGACAGATGCTGCCTTCCACATGTCCTCTCATCCTGCTGTTAAATAGGGCATTAGTGCAGCCACACAGCAGTATATGATATAATGCAAACACGTACACGTGCAAACAGGGTGAAAAAAAAAAGCTAAATAAAACCAAGTGCCAACCTCCAGGGCTGAAAAATGAAGCCAGTGCAGAGGTGCCAAAAACTGCAGTTCCCACAGTGGACACTTATAGACTCACAGTGTCATGATCCTGGGTCTTTTAACCCAGCGTTTTGAGTTTATACTTATATATTGTTGATGGTTATGTTTTAGTTATCAGGTTCTCTAAGTTATTTCCATGTCTAGGTTGCCGTTTGAGTTCATTGTTTACTAGATTCCCCGTGTGTCTTTACCCCTGTGTTTTGTCTCCCTTGCCCTCGTGTGTTGTATGTCTGCGTGTCTTATGTTAAGGTCATGTTATGTCTGCGTCTCTGTTATGTTTCCTGTTTTACTTTGAAGGTCCGTGACTCATGTCAGTGTTTCTGGTTTCGCTTCCCTCGTCTCGTTAAGTCTGATTTCTCCCAGCTGTGTTCCCCCCCTGTCTCCCATTCCCTGATTACTCCTGTGTGTATTTTAGTCCTGTCTTCCTTTGTTCTGGGTCAGGTCGTCTGTCGCGTTCATGCCAGGTTTCCAAGGAGTCATGTTTTAGATATTCTTGTCAGGTTTCCATGTTTAGTGCTTTTTATGTTTACCTTCTAGTTTTTCCCAGTTTAGGTTTTGTTAGCATCTTTATTGGTTTTGCCTTTTGTTTGTTACTTTAAGTCTACCAATAAATGTCTCATTTTCTGTTAAAAATCAAGTTTTCTTTTGCGTATCTGCATTTGGGTCCTCCTCATCTCACCACACAGTTTGCTTCTCAGCCAGATTGTGACACATAGACTCTT